>JAKSZP010016489.1:0-37005 GCA_022478985.1 Massospora cicadina | reverse complement strand
TACCTGATGAACTCCATTTTTCTTCTTTATTAGAAGAAGAGGATGACCAAGGGCTTTGGGAAGGCACTAGCAACCCAGTCAGCAGCTGTTTGAGCTCCGTCCTCATCTGTAGCTCCTCAATTTTGGATTTGTGGTAGGGCTTGGATCAGATAGGCTGAGTATCACAAACATCAATAGTATGAGTCCAAACATTCATATGCCCATAGTAGGTGTCAGAGGTAAAGAAGATGTCGCTAAAGGACTCCAGGAAGTATGAATTTCTCCAGCCCAGCTCGGTTGGTTCATCGGAGATATAAATAGTAGATAAGGTACATAAAGAATGGTTGGTAGCTAAGCCCATATTCGCCATAGATCCAATTCAGTAATTGTTTTATTTCCTCAAGGGGAATCAGCATGCCTCTTCTGATCCCCTGATGCTTTTTTACACCCATATCCTTCTTGGTGAGATTCCCTAACAGAAAGTTGTCAGGTCGTTGATAGGCATGGTCTAGCACGCCTGGCAAAACTCTGGGCTTCAAAGGTCTAACTCCGTCAATTCTGGTTAGGTGCAATAAGAAGTTGTGAGAATTTGTAAGGTAATCTTAGCATCAACTACCCGTTGTTCACCCTCCTTGATTGCTACCTCTTCTGACGCATAGAAAGGTATACCCTTGAGGGCGTCCACTGATTGAGGCACATTTTTTTATTCCTTCCTGCCGATGTAATGTAAAGGTAAGGCGGAAGAGAAGAACTCAACTGTGTAAGCATACTCCTTTTAAAGCACATCATTTGTCAGAAACAGTGGAGCCTCATAGTTAAGCAAGGAGAGGTGGATTTGCTTTAAGTTAATAATTTCTTCATATTTGACCTTGAACTGGTTACTAAAGAGTAGATCATAGGTATTGTTGGCCAAGTCCACATCTGGAGCTGGCAGAGGAGCTTCCCAAAACTATTGGGCTTGAGAAGAGTAGTCTCCAATGGCACGAGTGTTGTTTATCCCTGCAGTTCCAAACTTTTATGTATAGTCAAGGTCAGGGGCCAACTTAATTTTTTCATAAACTTTTATGATTCAAAATTTACGGGGGATCCAGTTTCAAGGATTACAATGACTTGTATTCCGTTAACAAAAGACTCCAATTTTTCAAAGTTCAACCCAAGTTGGGGGGAAGAGCAAGGACCTCCTTCAGCTGGAGTGTAGAAGAAAGTCGTTTAGCAGTTTTAGGGAATTTATTTCGGATAGACTGCAGTTTATACACACTCTGAGTGAATCAGATCATTGTGGCAATGAGCTGGTCAGAATCTCTGGCGGTATCAATAACATCCAGACCTCTCAGCACCTGATAAAGGTATCTTTTGTGGGGTATCCTAGCCATATTCACTCTTTATGGGTTCAATCGGTCAGGTACCTCCACTTCACCTGGGGCTCCTAGGACATAGTTACTAGCATCTTCATAACCCCTTCATATTCGTCATCAGAGGGATTCCCAATGCAAGTTAATGACTCCATTGGTTGGGAGGTAAGGTCAGATCTTCCTTTGTTGCAGGGGAGGTTCTGGGGGCGCTTGGTTACTTGGGTAACTTTTTGAGGAGACGCTGTGATAGTTACGGCTCTACATTTAACCATTGACGTATGAGTTTGGGCTGCTCATGGCTACAGGTTTTGAGCTAGAGATGGTAGGAGTAGATGCCAAAAGGGATAGCATCGTAGAAGTGGAGGCTTTAACTACACCAGCTTTGGGTCAATCAGCAGCTGTGTGCTTTTGGGAAACACGTGGTTTAGCATTTGAGACCTGGTCATTTAACACATTGTCAGTGGGGTCGATTGGCACCCAAGAAAGGGGTCTAGGATGAAAAGCAGGCTTTAAAACCACTTGATAAGACCGCTATGAAAAAAGATGGAAAAGTCAAAGGGATGACAGCTTTCCCCAACTGAGCTTTTTGAACTGAAGGCGAAGGGGAGCACTGCCCCATCACAGCCATGATATTTGAGTTATCCTCACATAGTGGTGGAGCATCTTGTCGCTGAAACTTTGCGGAAACAGGATTCCAGAGGGAGATATCCACTGAAGTGGATGGAGGGTTTAAAGTAGATTCTCTCCAAGTGGCGTTTTGCATAAGTTTAAGTTCATGAAAAAACTGCCACTGCTAGCAGAGCCTCTTTGATATCCCATACGGTTTAGAAGGTGCACTTGACTGCATAAGTATGCATTTCTAAATGAGGATGCGATTCCAGGAAACCATGATAGTAGCAATGGCATCATCTAGAGGTAGCAATAAGCAAGCAACAGAGGTTGAGCTTTACTATATTATCGCTAACAAAAGAGGGTATTGATTCTCCCTCTTGCAGGCTAAGGCACATAAATGCCTGTTTTTGCCGTTGTAAACTCTGTAAGCAGCCAAATTCTTCATAAGCGCTTGTTTCACCTCCTCCCAGGTGCCAAGAGTGGCCATACTTGGAACCATTATCTCCTGAGCCATATGACTTAAGCAGGAAAGAATGTTTTTGAGTTTTTCTGGTCAATTGCTCCTTACATCGCAGATTCATACACAAAGAGGAAGGTTGTAATACTGCCCTCGCCTGGGATAAACTTGTCCCTGAAAGGGGGTTTGTGAATTGTGGGAGAGGCTCCATAAAGTCCTTAAAATGGGTGTAGCTTGAGCTTTTTAAGTCAGGACAAAGCACTCGCTAGCTGTAGTTCTAAGGCAGCGACCTAGACTCAGCTGAAACGGGGAGGTTTTGAGGGGTAATTTCCCCACCAAGCTCCATTTTTAATAAGTTGTATTGTGGTGTACAGGCTCCCATGTAGTGAGCACCACTTGTTAAATTTTAGACTTTATTTGAGCTCGCTGGTGCATGAATTGTCTAAAGTCTAACAGTTATGGGATTGACATCACTTAAATTGTAAATATAATCAAGCGATAAAATTATAAAAAAGCTGGATTTTATATATTTTATTTAATTGCATTGATGGGATAATAAAAAATCTCTTAATAAGTCAATAGTAGTATTTAAAATGTTGAGGCTCAAAGTTCAGATTGCTTATTAAAGTCCAAATTAGGTAGTATGAGCTGTTACCTATCAGATCTCTCAAACTTGCCTTGTTTGGATGAAAGGGTCAATTGAGGGTAGGGAGCAGGAAGGACTAGTCCATTTGGTAATAATTTTATATTTTTGGCCCAATCAATGGGCTGGAAAATTTGTGCACTTGGTTGGACCCTCTCCAACCCTATAAAATAGTCCAGTTACCTCAGTGTGGGCTGTGCTAAAATAGAAGAGGCCTGGAGAGGAGCCTCCAATGAACTCCCCAAATTTGGCCGTCAATTTTGGTGCAATTTGACTTCCCAAACTCATTTTTTTCCCAGTTAATAAAGGTCTTACCTTAATTTGAGGGGTTCCATGGGAATTGACCAGGGTCTTTTGACCGAATTTTTGTCATCATTTACCTCATAACCACTCTTTTAAATACATCAGATTTGTAATTGTCAGACAAAGGTAAAGATGATTATGTTATAAGTAGCGTCATCATATAAGCTGATGGAAGTTGCATAGTAAATTAAGTTTACAATCTTGAGACTTAAAGGTAGTGCTTCCTTGCTATCTTTCAAGTACTTACATACCAAAGTCTACCAAAATTTATTCCTTTTATTTTTGGTCATCATCCATCATATTCATCCTATTGTATTAATGGCTTTAGAACCCCAGTGAGGGTCCGCCAAAAGTTTACATTATTTCTCAATATAGGGACCATTAAAACAACCACTAACAAGATTCCATTTCACTTGAACCATAGTGAACTGTTCCAACCCTAGCAATATTCTCTCGAAAACCCAGCAAGTACTTGCTTGTCTATAGTACCTCGCCCTGCTAAGCTTATTAGATGGTTGCAGATAAGATTAACAAATTTTTGCAGCCTATATAAGCAAGAACAGCTTTTTATAACCGCCCTTAATTGGGAACACCCAGAGCTTTGAGTTTTTCCAACACTGACACAACAGAGAACATTGAGGACATAGGCAAACTTACCATTTTGCATAATTTAACCAGCTATCTAATTCTAAAAACTTAATTTCCTCCATGATTGAGTAGATAATTCTCAATTCTGACAAGTAACTTGGATGATGAGATAGAAGATGAGAAGAACTATTGTCATGACACCCACAATATGATGAAAAACTATGAAGTGAAATAGTCAAGATGTAACGACAATGTAGTGGACACTGAAATATACGTCCTCCTGAAATTTTTACACTACTTGGGACAGCAAAGCACCAGGCTCAATCTCTAATGACAGATATGGGAATGATTTATCTGCCTTAATAGGAGGGACACTCAACATACTCATCTTAGAAGACGCCCCTCCATCAACAAAAGGCCACGTTGCCCAAACATACTATAATTGCTCTTCTCTCCCTGTAACAACCTGGCCTAAAATTGAGGAGGACCCTCACTAATAGACACATTTGAACTGATAGGGTCACCTACTTCAAGTCAGCTGACTCACCCTTTCACCAAAATAGTAATATAAAGTTTTTTCAGACATTTAGAACTTCCATGAAAAGGGTGGTAGATTAGCACAATGCCATGATTATAATCTATTCTCATAAAGCCGGGAGAGTATACCAATTCCCTGCTAAATTTAGGATGGTTCATCATCTTACCAGTAAGTTTCTTCAGTTTGGCAAATTTTTGTACTGATTTTATCACCAGTTGCTTATGACACTATGAAACCTGTTCAAGTCTATTAAACAATTTATTAAAGAAGTCATGTGTTGGTAGAAGCTGAAATTATATGCATAGCTAATAATAGAATAGCAATGAACTCAGCCATAAAACCGTACCCTGAGTTTTACAACATGATGGTACCACTTTTAAAAAAAACATTTCTTTTAACTAGATGATCAAGCAACTTCATTACTTCACCGCCACTTTTTGGTTCTCACCTTGGATATGAATCCTCTTGTCCCCATCACGCAGAATAGCCTAACTAGGACCTGGTGTGGCATGCCCAGATTATCTAACCTTGAAATTATGACCAAAGTTACCATAGTGTTGCCACTAGCGCGTTCAGCCACTGTTTTAACCAATGAGGCCAAAATTTGCGGAACTTCTTCAATAAGAGAAATGTGCATGTGACTCAACAATCTGATGCCAACCAGGGAAAAGACATGGTAGACTATGGGAAGTTCATGTTAGAAAGTGTGCGCCCAAGTTTGTGTTGTTAATTATTGTTCATCACCTATGGAACCACCTATTGAACCACCTAAGCAACCAAGCAACAAGAAGTAAGAAAGCCTTAAATCCCTCTATCCAAAAAGGGGTCACCCATATTAGTGAAGCATGTTGGCCGTAATGTGCACCATTACCCTAAAATGGTAAAAAATAATGTTGAAATTGGTGCTGGGGCGTTGATGTACAACTTCACAGGTTGGGTACTTTTCTAATAAACTAAAGGGAACTGTATGTAGACAGTACCCTTAGAATGAGAATATTAATAGTTTTATAAAAGTTTTTATTTTAGCAGCTGTAATCAGCTAGGTTAAAGAAAAAATTCCCTCTGATTTACCACTCCCATCATAATAAACTAAACTATAGAGTACCTTGTAAGGCATTATTATTCCAGAAAATGGTAGAAGTTATTGGCTTGGATTTTAGGGGACAAAAACACTAACAATTGTTTTTATGCCGGAGGGTCAAGGGATAAAATATATTAATAAAAGGGATTGAATTTACAATGCTGTAAAGCCTTGAAAATTGAGTTTACATGATTTGGTGGATATTTCCAGTTAGGTTAGAATTTAAAGCCTCAGTTGCTATCCTTGTTATGGCCGGAGTAAAACAATTTTTTTAAATTATATTTATTTGTAACTTTATATAAAAACATGGGCGTGTGGGAAAGGTAATCCTCCATAACTTAATCTGGCAGATTAACATTGGCGTTAAGGCAAACCATCTTAAAGAATTAAACAGATTTACTTTGGCAACAAGGCCTGAGTAATTAAATCCTTTTTCAAAAAGTAAATATTTAAGTGAAATATATTATTGAAATATACTATTGAATGGTGGCCAGACCGATTTGTCACAAATAATATGACTAGACTAATCAAATAGAGCGGCGATGTTTTATCTAATTTTGGTAATAGTAAAAGGCAAAATAGGCTGGTGCTCTCACTTGTGAGGGTACTGGCCTATATAAATGGGGTTTTTGGCAGAAGCTGCGCAGTTACTGTAATACTATACCTGTTTGGTGTTTTTTTCAGGACCATGGGTGTAATAACTCATATCCCTCAATATTTTGAGGCCAGGGGACATGAAGTTTCAGAGTTTTGGATTTCTTATTATTGCTTCTCTTGGTTGAGAAGTATTTTTACAGATATTACGTCTGGATAGGAAATTCCTAATAAAAACAATTCAATTTTAACTTAAATTGTGAAAAGAGAAAAAAGCATAAAGTTTATTAGCTTAATACCAGCAATATATAAGGGTAATCAGGGAGGTGTTTTGGGGAAATCTAAGCAGCACAAGCCTATATCTAATAAAATGAATAAATTGGGGATTCAGTAAAAGACCAAATATCTCAGTTGAATTTCTTGCGCTCATCTCATGGCTCAGGTTGGACCCCAAGATTGGGTAGCTCCAAGGGAGTATGATTCGACAATGTTGGTTGGGGTTGAGCTCTGACTTCAATAAAGGTTGACTTTCATTGGGGATTGTCCCTAACATATGTTTAGGCTTTTGGATCAAATCAGGATTGGTCTCTGACTTTGATAATTGTCAACTTTTGCTGAGGATTATCCACAACAGAAGTTTGGCTTTTTTATCAGTTCAGGATTTATTCCTAACATCTGATGCATCCAAATCTGCCATTCAGATAGGAATCCTGACAAACATTTTCTGTTGTATTATGCTCTTGAGATCATACTTAGGAAAGGGTCATAGTTGCGAAATTGTCATAATAATTAGGGTTGGTAGAAGTGATGGGTCACCTTTAATTGGCTGTTTTTGATTAAGCAACAAACCTTTTACAAGGCTTTAAAATTAAGGTGCTCTATACCTGCAGCTTCACAGCACTTAATTGTCACAAAAAAACTAAAATAAGAAATTTTCAAAAACATAAGATAGAGAGCTGAAATAAGCTGGTGGAAATTTGATATTTATGACATGATCTGATAATTATACAATAAAAAATTATGATAAAAGGGGATTTTGGGATGTGGGAATGGGTGGAATTTTATGAAAGTGGTAGCAGTATAAGATAAATTATGGGAGTATAAAGTGCCATTTTGGAGGTGTAGCTGAGGTATCTCTTTGCATAAAAGCCTGATCCTCTCAACGTAAAAACTGCTAGGGAATGGGAACAGTATTATTCACAAAAGAAAGAGTATTAAAGTACTTGGAAAGCCTTACATCACCCTTCACTTTTTTCTAAGCCTTAATACAAGGTTTGGATGTTTGGACTCCACTATCACTGAAAAATTCATCCTAGGCAGATTACAGCAATATTGCAATGACGTGACAATTTAATAAAAAGGAATAGTAAGTTACTCTATCCTGGGAAACATGAGAGCAACTTAAAGGTTCTGCGCGTTCTATGGACATTGTGGGATGGGAAGGGTTAGGATGACCAGGGTATGGGATACCAAGCAAAGGCTGAATGGCACCTAAAGAGAAACTGATATGGGTAAGCGGTCAGAAGCTTACTTGTTAGTTAGAAGACCAAAGCAGCTGGTAACCTCACAGGGAAAGTACAATGTGCTGCATAAGTAGCAATAGTAAACTCCACCACAGAACATGCATGCATTCTGCCATGTAATTGTAACGGCATTGCCTTCTAATCTTTTCTTTGGAAGGTTTGCTAACAGGGCTAAAGCTATAGCCCCCAAACAGGATAGTGATCCAGAATTTGGAATCACAAGTCCGTTGGCTACTTATGCATCTTAGGAGGTACAGTCTTATCAAATAGATTCCTACGCTGAATTTTATCAGTTGGGTTTCACCCCTAAGGAGAGGTAGCACGTAAGTGCTATACTATTCTAGTTCTTGTGTGCCCTTCTTAACATCCATGGCGCCAGATTTCACAATTTTCAGGGAAGATGAATTTCAAAATCTTAAAAATAATATCAAATTATTATATCTTTATTAATGAATTATAGAAGATGAAGTTGCTCTAAGCATCTTCGCTTGCTAATTTATATATATGAAAGAAGGGGAACTTGGGAATTGCGCTTGAAAAGTTCCTGCAGAGTCTGCAGACAGCTTGGGACTTGGGGGCCTATTCAAGAATTTTGAACCTTGAAATTCACAACTAGACCAATCTAGACTGTCTAATGGAATTCTGGTCTGTCTCAAAAAACTTTTTTATATAAAATTTAATAAAAATTATCCCTATCAACCTTCAATTCATTCTTGAATGGTCAAATATAACTAAATTTAGTGTAATTTCATTTACACCTCAATTTAAATTTAACCTTAATATTTTTGCTAAATTTAAGGGTCAGGACCCTTACAACCTGCCTGTTTAGCCTTAGTATCCCCCTTAGGAGAAATTAAGGCTATGTGGTGGTCAGGCATAGCCTTGAACGTCACATCACCCTTTTAATATAAAATCTCTGAAAGTGGCAGCAAAGGCAGTGTTCATCTGCTTGGACCCTGTGGCATTTCCTGAGGTTCATGAGCAGCCAACTCAGAGGCCCTTGCTGATTCATATGCAGGCGCCTTTTGAACCACTTGCACAGGTATGTTTTTCTTAACCTGATGATGGAGCTGGGTAATTTCCTGTTATAGGGTCCGAATCTTCTGGACATATAGCCAGCTAGGCAACGTGAGCTTATGTCTAGTCATTTGTAGTAGGACAGGGAAGGTGGGGGATGAAGGAATGACAGGTGAAGCGCTGGTTACTGTAGATGGAACTCTTGCCTTGGGTATTCACGTTGAGTGTTTTTGGGAGAGGGAAAGTCAGTGTATTCAGTGTTGGGTGAGACTTGACATGCCAACCCTAACTTAACTTGTCGGCGTTTCCAAGAATAATTTTTTGGACAATGATCCCTATCCAGGGGAGGTAACATCAACGAAACCCATAATAGGTGAAGGAGGATGACTGTAAGAAAAATAACGGCCCGGATGGAGGCCTGTTTTCCATCATGAATCTGAATTGTCATCCATGGAAAGAGGGGAATTGTAATTTAACATCATCTAATGTAATTGGCATCACCTTCTAATGGTTGCTCTGGAATGTTTGCTAATAGGGATAAAGCTATAGCCTTTAAACAGAATAGAGCTCTAAAAATGGAATTGCGAGTACATTGTCTACTCAGGCACCTTAGGAGGTACAGCCAAATTAGAGATATTCCTATACTGAATATTATCAGCCGGATTTTGTCCCTAAGGAGCGGCAGCACATAAGTGCTACACTGTTCTAGCTCTTGAGTGCCCTTACTGACGCCCATGGCACCAGAAATCCAATAAAAAAAAGATGCATTTCAAAATCTTAAACTATTTTGGATTATAATATTTTTATTTGGGGATTCTAGGTAACAAAGTTGTTCTAAACATCTTAGCTTGCTAGTTTATATATTTGAAGTAAGGGGGGCTGGGTTTTTGTGCTTAGGAAGTTCCCACAGAGTCCATGGGCATATTGGGACTTAGAGGGCCTATTGGAGAATTTTGATCCTCAAAATTCACATCTAGACCCATTCTAGACTATCCAATGGGATTCTGGGATGTCTTGAAAGATTCTAATTGAATTTATCTAAATTATCCTTATCAATATTCATTTCATTATTAAATGGGCGACTATTACTAAATTTGGCATAATCTCATTTATACCTTGATTTAAATTTAAATTTAAATTTTTGAATAAATTTAAGGGCCATGACCCTCACAACCTGCTTGTTTAGTCTTAGTATCCTCCTTTGGGGAAACTAAGGCTATGTGGTAGTCAGGCATAGCCTTCCCTGTCACAGTAATCCCAAAGGAAAATAGGAGGCAACTGTTTTCTATCTTCCAGAATAAGGAAATCTACTATTTTGAGAATGTAACTAGCACATGGCAAGCAGTAGCTTGAAAAAGGTGGCAGAAACTTCATGAGGAGACATGAAAACCAACAAACAGACCCACACATATAAAGAAGGGTTTTGGTTGTCAGGAATGGTGACAAGGGATGGTCTGCGTTGCAATGCAGCAGATGTTTAAAGGGGGACATGGCTAATCTCTAGGACTAGGGCTCTCAAGTTTTCTTCTGTAGTTAGTTTGTATTTCCCACAAAAACAATTGTGCAACCAAGAAACAAGTTAAAAACATCTCTAAAGCCCTCTATTCAATGAAGGGTCAGCCATCTTAGAAAGGGCAGGTTGGTCATGATGAGCACCATGATTCCCAAATTGATTAAGATAAAATTACAAAATAAAAACAAATAATTGGGGTGGCGATTCTTTTAAAAAACTGGTACTGAATAAAAGCAAAATAACACAGTGCCCTCACTTATGAGAGCAAAGGAATAAATGAATGGACTGGCTTTAGTGGGTTTACATTGTTGTTCTTAGGCGCTGCATCCTCTTCTTTAGTTCAGTTTCTTTGCAGTCCATGCAAGGAAGAAAACGTAGGATTTGTGAAATGTTCTAAAAACTGGGACTAAGAATTCTTGGGGCACTCCATGATTGACTGCTCCTTAACATAGCTTTTAAAAATCAATAGTTTTTGAATCAAGATGCACTCCACACATAATGCCCCATCATTTGATCAACAAAGTAAGTGTAAGCTCATAAAAAGGAAATTGTGAAAATAGTAAAATGGAAGGGTCAGAATTAGGATTTGCAAATTAAATTTAGCAGAAAATTGAAATTCTTTTAACGCAGAAACAAAAAGGAATCAAAAATGAGAAATTGGGGTAATTTGAGAAAATGGGTATCAGTAGATATAATTTAGATGGACTGATTTATGTATTTTTTCTATGTAGTTGATGAACTTCTCTGCAAAAGAACCTAATCCCTTCAAAATACAAACAACTAGTCAAAGTGAGGATAGGAGTGTGAGTTTTGTTAGTAAAAGGGTAGTATGCACCACCTTCTTTTTTGCCTTTTGCAGATAACCTTGCAACCATCCTATTTAGTGGAAGCAGGCGTAAACCTTATTGACATTCAAGACTTGAGATGGAAGAGTGAAAACAGTTGTTAATAAACTAGGAATTTAAATTTGTTGATAAAGTGATCAAAGCAAAAGATAGATATTAAATAAAAAGCATCATCTCTTCATAATTTACTATTTAACATAAAAACAGTATATAAATATTTAAGCTTTTGTATCTTTTTCTCTCAAAGACACCATTTTTTAATAGAGGTTATAAAAAAACTTTTGATTATCCTATTGTTAAATAACTTTTATCTCTTGGTTTTAGTGTCTTTATTTGAAGACCAGGTGTTACAAGTTGTTATCTACAAATACATATCAAAAATGTCATAAGTTAAAATCCATAAAGTTTCATCTAAATTAATATGATTGTTTTATGCTTATACAAAAATTCATAGCAGATAATAGCTCACTCCATTACTACACTTAGACAATGGTCATGATTTGTGATTTGATTTATAAACTTCTTATTATTAATTTAAGTATATTAGCCTAAAATTTTAATTTTTATATAATATTTTCTATATTATTGTTAAATTGTATAAAAACTTTAAAGATTTAATTAATGCCCTCTAAACTCCAATCATTGCAACTATGATTCTGTAGACACTATGCATAAAAAATCAGTTTTTGACTTAAAGTTCAATATTGTAATTAATTGAAAAATAACATTATAATTCAATTTCACTTTTATATATAGCTAATATACTAATTGTACATGTCTTACTGTCATCAAAAAAATAGTATATTATCATGTGAAGAATGTTAAAGATACCATCTAGTACTAAAAAAAAAAGAATGTTAAAGATAATTTCTTTCTGCTTGGAGTAAATTTTGAGCGATCTTATAAAAATAGCAAAAATTCTAATTAGTCTACGTCTACCTCCCTCATTCACTCACAGATGAGCTTAGTTTCTCTACCAGCTGCTCCTATGTGGGACAGCGGCAAAACGCTATTAAGTATTTTCCATCCAGTGGGAAAATGCACTTGTACTGGTTTTTCCAGTTCCACCAAGTCATCAGGTCAGTTCTTTCTGCCCAAGGATCTCGCCATCTACCTGGCACATGCCCAGGCAGTGCCTCACAGCCCACATGTTCTCCCCCAATCCCAGCTGCATTTCAGCCTTCAGGTCAAATGAGGGAAATTGTTCCCATATGAAGAGAAAGCCATTATCAAATTTGGCCCAGGCAGTAATGCTGCTGCCAGTATTTTATACCTTTATACCTTTAAGGGGTATTTTATTCTTGGCTTCACTTGTGAAGCTGATGCCACCACTGTGGCCAACATTCCCCTGGTTTTCCAGGGCATCCCTATCCCCATAACATGCACATGGCTCCCCATAGACACCACTATGGTGGTTCAGTTTTTGTAGCTGCCAACTCACCTTCCCCCCACGGTGCTCCATCAGGAGTTGATGGAAGGTTTGGTTGTGTATGGATCCAAACCTATCCTTCAGTTTGTGGTCCCCAATGGGGCTGCTTGCCTTTCTGGGCCTCAGGTATCTGCCACAATTAGCCCAGGATATAATAAAATTGATCAATCAATCCCCCCATGCTGTCATTCCTTCTGCCCCCATTCACTCATTCTGGGCCCGTGTCAATGGTGGGTGGATCATCTGTACATCCTGCTTTGAGTTGGATCATTTCAAGCATAAATGCCTCTCTCTTGCTGCTTCTGCCAGACCTGCTTTGTCTCCATCTGACCACCAATTTTCAACACCTACTCCCTTTCTGGTATGGGGTAGATTCCTTCCCCCCTTACCCAATACCTGCAGCTACTATGGTGCCAACAGCTGCCAATCAGCCCCTTCTCAGTCCAGTGCCACCTGCGCCTCAACCAATCAGGAATTGACTTGGACAACAGTATGTTCCCGCATTATTCTGCAAACAATAGCCACAGACCATCAATTCACTAACCCCAATTCCCTTTACAATTTGAACTTATAGATCACATTGGATGAAACTGATGAAATGGACAATGTAATTGAAAACTCAAAACCGTAAATTACAGAATTTATTTTAGGTACAGCACCCCATTCAGATCCCTTGGAGTTTTTATACTTCCTGGTTAAACGCCCTTGTTTTCCGCTCTAAACACCATCTTGCTATTGCAGCAGCTGATCGCCCAGATATATACAACATCCACATGATGGCCAATTCATTAGTAGCAATACTTGCCAAGGAACTCCCTCCTCCCATTATTGCTCTGACCTTAACCCTGCAGGGCAAACGTGACATCCTAACCCTCCACAAACAAGCAAAGACCGCCATCCAGAAAGTTGTTATTGCTTCGCAGGTCAAGCTAAAAGTCACCCAAGCCAACGTCACTTTATTATCCCAGATTCCTTCCATCTGCCTTCATGCAGAAAGCTACTTTTCCCAGTACTTAGGTGCAATATTTTCTGCAGGTAATCTCGCTGACCAGCTGACCATAAGTCAACTCATTCCCCATGTTGCTGATCACCCCGCACCATTGCTCTCCTCCTTGACCCACACTATTGCCTATGAGGAGGACTCTGATACTGATAATGAGCCCCCAAATCCCCCTTCCCCTTCCACCATGGTGGGTTGAGTGACTCATCGTTGTCCCACATGGTTGGTTGTTTTATAGTTTGGTTGTGATTTGGCTTCTCATTTTAGTGATTAAATCATTCTGTTTGGGAAGGTCTGTTTGTTAGTTTTTCCCTTTGAGCGTTGGTAATGTCCATCCCCTGGTCAGCGTACCACAAATAAATTTAAGATTGTTAAAGATAATCATAGAACCTTAGTTTATTACTATCATGACTTGCTTCTTTATTTGATATCTTATGGGTGCTAACAACAAACTAGTTTAACAATGTGGTAAATTATAACTTATGACATTTTACTAAAAAAACAGTTGGTAGAAATTATACTGAAAAGCTATAATTCTATATAGACTAAATGGTACTATACTAAATCTAAGCAACTATAAAAAAATATCTAAAATTTTAACAGAGACATAAAGCTTTTTCCAGATTAAGACCTAAAATAATTATATATCTTTTTTTAGCAATAGTGGTGCCCAACCCAAAAATGTGGAGCTGCCATGCATCTTTATTTGTAAATGGGCCAAACAAAGAGATTATTAAAAATAAAAAAATCCTAATATGACACCTCAGCTAACATCCTGGAAATCCATATCAGAAGGTGGGAAAACCTTTATCTGGCACCTGCTTTAGCTGGTGGACCATGGTGGACAGCATTGGGGTGGGAGCATCAGCGACATGGGTCATAAGGAGGTATAGTTTTGGGTTTTTTTGTTTATGAGGCCAGCGGTGTCCAACACCTCAACCTATTGAGCAAGTTGATACTCAGCAAAAGTGATGAGAACTGGCACACGTGAATGACTTGATGTGCCAGAAAAAATAAATATATATCAATAGAAAGTTTTTTGTATTCATTTCAAATTTTTAATTTAATCTAATTGTAATAGTAATAAGATCTAAGTAACTCACATGGCATTTCAGTATAGAAGTTTTTTGTTAATTTGAAAAGTTCTTAGACAGGCTGTTTCTAAGTGTAGTTATCATAATTTTTATTCATGTAAGCACTTCAATAAAGGTACATAAACCTATGCAGTACTTCATTTTTTAATAAACATTACTTGTTAACTATTTTAGTTAATGTGATAGCAAGGTCCATTAGTATAGCTTAACTGATGCACATATTATATCATCAACAACAGAATATAACCTATACTAATGGACCTTGCTTCTGTTTTAGATTTTACATCGCGTTTTTTTAACTTTATGTCATAAAAATCCAATCTAGATAAAAAATTAATTTGTGCACAATAATATTGCATATTTTAAAAAACTACAGACTACATAATTATTGGAAAACACTTAATATGACAAATATAATAGTGTTAAAATAAATAGAATGTTAAAAAATATAAGCAAATCTCAACTGAGTTTAGGAAAAATACATGATATAATTAAAATCAGTATATTAAATCAACTACTAATCTTTACTAATTTATAGTTCACATTAATTGGTAAGGTTCAAAGCTTATATGATACAAATAGACTACTCCAATTTAGACACTCACAAATTAAGAATTGAATATCTAACCTCTTTAAGGATACATAAGATTGGCATAGGAGGGAAAGTTTCCAATCAGGAATCATCATGAGGAATCACTAGTCCAACACCACTTATATATGAACAGTTGATGAACTGGTTTCCCAATTTTAATGAATAAATTTTGAGAAGCTCTACCACAATAGGTAAATGAATATAATTTGAAGCTGAAATACATTTTAGTTAGTTCCTAATTTGTATAGAGACTGAGCTTACCAGGTATAGGAGGACATAGAAAGCTCTGAAGCACCTTCTCAACTATTTCCTATACATATAGACAGATAAAAAAATAAAAAAGTATCTGTCTATCTTACTTGTCTTTTGTTAGTACTAGATGCTCCCAACCTGTAGAGTCATTGACGTTAAAAAATTAAACAGAGTGAGATTGGAACTCACGCCTCCGAAGAGATCACGGCCTTAACGTAGCGCCTTAGACCAACTCTGCCATCTGTCCTTGTAATTAAATTTTGTTTTGCTTACTTATTTACACTTCTTAGTGGCTTAAATATCTTATAGCATTGCTGGTCTTATATACAGATAATTTCACATGCAAATCCTTCAAATCCTAAATTATAATATGACATTGTATTTACAGAAGCTATAACAAAAGGGCCATCCCTAGAATAGCTAGAACTTCCAGCTTAGACCTTTACAATATCCAAGTCTTTTCATTGCTAGTACAACAATTGTACAAGACCAACAATTGTTTATCACTACAGATGCCTCATTTTTAAAGTAATATGTCCAAGCACAACATGCTAAATAACAATCTATCTAGAATCTATTCTAAAAAAATAGAGAATAATTTAACAATGTGGATTAACACCTCTAAGTATGAGATATTTATCATGAAGCCTGAATGCAATGATGTTTTGGATTTATAATAGCTTAACTTGCTCATATAAATCCAAAACATCATTGCATTCTATAAACTTATAAAAACTATATTATGGCTTCTGGTTGGAATAAACCTAATCAGGAGCTAATCTAATTGATCCTGGGCCTTTGCAGTTCCATCTAACATTAGATGTAAGGCCTTTAGCTTTAGATATCAAGCTAGACTGGGTCATGTACCCTTTCTAGGACAAAAAAAGGACAAACTACCAAGGCCTTGAAAATTAACCAGATCACTGACCTAGGGAATATCCTGTATGAGAGTTGATTAGCTGCTTCCCCTCCTGCTTGCCATGAGCCTTCACCCAAACTACCTCTCAGCCCAATCCTATTTATTCTTAGAATCTTCAGATTTTTACTTCTAAAAACTCAGAGAACTTTGTGAAGACTTAGGAAATGTTAGAAAGCTCCAACCCATAGTCTCCTTGCTTGTACCCAATAAGTGGCTCAACCAAGAGTCAACCTGAATGGAAATAACTTAAATAGTAAGTCATATCTGAGCAATAAGCTAAAGAAAAAGATCCTAGTTGGGATTGAACATATTACCATATTTAAAATTGTCAAAAATGAATTTGGACATTCAGAATTAACAAGTACAACCTAAGAATATTCTGGGAATTTTGGCTAATATTGTTGCTGCAGGGATTTAGTTAAGGCAATGTTTCCCAATATTATTGAATTAAAAATTGGTTAAAACCAATAACCAAAGTACTTAAAATTAGCAACTGTTTCCTATTTTTTAGTACTAATGGTTCTCAACCCAAGAAGAGGTCCTCCACACATCTTTATTTGCTATTTGCCAGACAAAGGGCTTATTATAACATAATAAAAACCCCAAAATGGTTCTTTGGCATTGGCCTAAGCATCAATATTATAAGGGGAAGAAGGTTAATAGTTGTTGAGATTCTGAGATGATTGGATGATAAGCCCTGGATAGCTATGGCAGATTGTCTAGAATCCGTTGACCAAAAGTTTTAATTACAATTCTTTGAGTGCTTTGAGATGAGGTAATATTGAGTTAAAAAGGGTTATTATTGGATCGCCTCCAAATAAGGCATAAGGCAATGCTGACATCTAGCAAATATAGAGTAAGTCGCCTCAAACAAAGAAAATAAAGAATTTTTAGAGCACCATACTATGTTGGAGCCAATGAGAATATGGCGGAACCATGTAGTATAAGCCAAGGAAATGGTATCATCCAAAGTCAATAGCATATAAGCAAAATGGTGAGATTGAAGGGTGAGGATTATTAGTAGGACTAAGGAGAGTAAAGCAGAAGAAATCTGCTAATATAATTTAAAATAAAAAATGCAGTCAGAGCATATTGCTTCATATTTTATTAATTTATTTCACTTTTTTCAATGACTGGCAATCCTCACATCATCCTTCCATTGCTCAGTGGGTTTGACTCTGTGTGACCCTTATGGCATAACGCAAATAAATCACAAAAACATAACAGTGGTGCTCACAACAGGGGGCCAGAGATCAATCACCAAAAAATAAAAATCTCCAGTCACTGGTCATGTCACATCAAGCCTGCTTTGACAGATAATCTTCACAACATGCTGCACCAGCCAAATAATCAGAACTCAAGCTTGCTTTAGATGCGGTGCTCAAAAAGCAGGATGAGCTCCTTCAGGAGCGGATCAACGTTATGAACCATCTGGATAGCACGTTTAGTCAAATGTAAATTGTCAGACAACAAAAAAGGCAACTCACTAATTACTTGGATAACACTACTGAATGTCTGAATTGTGCAGAGAAGAAATTAAATGGTACCTCTCAGCCCCCTCAATGTGAAGTGGATAAGTGACAAGGGGCTACTCAGGGAGAATTATACTATGGGGAATATGACAATGACATGAGATACTACACCCATGGGGCAGCTCTGAAGATGATTATGTACCAGAGAACCAATTCCCTCAAATAATGGCATTGCTGCCCACCTCAGAGGTCCACAATACCTCCAAAGAAGGGGACATACCAACTTCAGCTGGACCAGCTCAAAATCAAAAGACTGCTTATGTTCTCAACCCATTACTCAGTACACCCCAAAATATGGCGTCTATGAGCAGAATGAGGTGGTCTATATTGAGAAGCTGCCTCTGTTTGATCACAATGGGGATATGCACAGCTTCTTTAGACAATTTGAGTTTGCAGCAGAAAAGCTGTAAGGAGAGTGTCTATAACTCTCCTGTTTCCAGCGTGGTGGTGCATGGTGCACCAAGCCAACACAAGGAAACTAGCCATTAATTCTAAAGCTACCAGTACCTAGCAGAGGGTGCTGGAGCAATAATAACTCAAGCAAAGAAATGCGATAATTAACCAGCCAAAGACATCACGGTGCACACGGAGAGAAGGGGTAAACAACCAAGGTTGGAGGGTATCTGGGAGAACCAACGGTGCATGAGGGGATAATATAACTGTGTCCAAAATGATAAGATTAATGGAGCGTGAGACCTCCTCAAAGAGGTTAACGCACAGGCTTGTTAGAAAAATTATAAATAAAAAATGGTAAAACAGGGAAATTGTTTATTGGGAAGTTGACCAACGAGGAATGTTGGTCGGGAAAACATGTTTAAACTTTGAAGGGGGTTAGGGGGTTTGCAGAAGTGGACCCAAGCACCGACCCACCAATAGGCACACACTACCTCCAGATTGGTAGAATACGCCAAAACCAACATCACTCATATAAAAAATTGAAGTTGGATTTGACCCAAACATGTGATTTAATAAATGGAACTGGTTTCAAAACCCCGTTCCTCAACCAACCAAACTGAACCATTTGCATTCGTTACATAAACTGTTTGTTTCAATGCCTGGGTTGATTTAAGGGGCTGGACATTTGGCACCTCACTAGTACCAACCTGGGTATATCTAGCTTGAACCTAGCGTTGGTCTAGCGTGTGCCTAAGGTCAGGGAGGGCCTGGAGCTTCACCTTCTGGGCCTCCTGGCGCCCATCCTTATCCTTGAGGGTACCCACTATGATGTCATCTACACATGACATTACCATCTCCTCCTGATGGGGGTCAACCCCCCCTCCAGGGGCTTACGCAAGGGAAAATTTCTTGTGGGCAGGGGCCAGCTTCATGGCAGCAACGGTCGGTTTATATGGGGATCCAGCAGCCTGGGGGAAACACTTGTGGAAGGTTCAATAAGATCTTGAGCATGCACACAGTTGCGCACTGGAACCCAACTGTACTCTGCAGCGTCAAAGCCCTTCCAGGATACCAGGTACTCCAGTATTCTTTTTATGTGGCGGGAGGAAACCATTTCTTCCACCTCCCACTCTGGCGCCCCATCCATGAGATAGGCCTCAGGAGTCTCTGGTGGGGGGCCCTTGAACAACATCAGTTTGATCTCATGAAACACAGAGAAGATCTGAAATGAAGGGGGGAGATTTAGCTGGTATGAGGCATGGACCACCTTTCTAACAACGCGGTAGGGGACAATCCTCTTTAGCCCCAGCTTCTTGCATGGCTGCTTGATAGGGTGTTATGAGCATCAAGCATCACAAGATCCCCTTCCTTGTATGCAGGACCCACTCGGCGCTTCCCATCAGCATTCTTCTTATACACTTGAATTGCCGCCTTCAAGCTTGTGGAAACCCCCTGGTGGACCTTCTTGATTGCCTTGGCAAAGTTCACCACCGCTTCAACCTTAGACCCACAGCTGGGCTCCATGTTAAAGGCGGGGTTAAAGCCATGGCTGGCGAAAAAAGGGGAACAACCAATTGAATAATGCAACGTGTTGTTGTAACTAAATTGGGCCATTGTAAGGTGAGAAGCCCAATCTGAATGATCCGCGGCGGTGTAACACAACAGGAACTGCTCCAAGCACTGGTTTACTCGTTCAGTATGCCCATCTGATTAGGGGTGATAGGCAGTTAAACGGTAGGGGCGAATCTGAAGAGTCTTATACAACTCTTCCCAAAAGACAAAGGTAAACTGTGGTCCCCTATCACTAATGATTTCTTGGGGGACCCCGTGAAGCGCAAACACATGAGTGACGAAGACCCTATCCATCTCAGCCGCAGTTATTGTAGTTCTGCAAGGAATGAAATGGGCGAACTTTGTAAAATGGTCTACCACCACCATGATGGCATCGTAACCATCAGAGACAGGTAACTCCACAATGAAATCCACTGTTAGGGAAGTCCAGGGCCCTTCAGTCTTTTGGACTGGTACCAACAACCCCGCTAAAGGTTGCCAATTGGGTTTCATCTGATTGCAGATCAGGCACTCTTTACAATACCGCCCCGCCTGAGCAGGAAAGCCCTTCCAATTATACGTGCGTTGTATTGACTCCAATGTCTTTGCTTTACCAGGATGACTAACGTTGAGTCCATCACGATGGCCCTGGATGATTTCCAGGCGCAGTGGTACAGCAGGAACCCATAGACGCCCCTGAAACCACACCGTCTCATCCTTCACGTGATAGCCCCTGGGGAGATCCTCTCAATTCAAAACGCTCTTAGAAAAAAGCATAGTATATTCAGCTGCCAACGGCTGAGAAAAGGACTACCTTTATGAACATACTATATTCCTCAGCATTTTCCAGAGGGGCAAGAGCTGGCCCACTGGCCGGGGGAGAGGAAAATTGGGACACAATTTTATTTGGCGGAATCATCAACTGTGTGTTATGAACTTCTACCTCCTTGGAATCTGGCGCTAAAGCAAGGTTGAGGCTCAAAGCATCCGCCAAACCATTATCCTTGCCCTTGGTGAACTCATACGTGAATGCAAATTGGGCAAGGGTCTCATGAAAACGGGTCTGCCATGGGGTTAGGACATGAGGAGCGCAGTAGTACAGCAAGGCACGGTGGTCTGTACATACCTGGAAAGGTTGGGATGAGCCATGCAAGTGGTGATGCCAATAAGTCAGCGCCTCCACCACTTCCAGTAACTCCTTATCATAAACGGCGTAATTCAACTCTGGCAATGACATTTTCCTAGAAAAATATCCCACCAGATGCTCTATCCCATCTTCGCCTAATTGTAATAAGGCAGCCACTATGGCGAAGTTGGAGGCATCAGTTAATACAATGAACCCTTTGGAAGGGTCAACATGGCGAAGAACAGACGTGGATAACAGGGTGCACTTTAATGCTTGGAAAGCATCCTCCAAAACGGGGGACCGCTGAAGCACCTTGGCACTACTAGCCCTATACAAGGGCGCTGCCACCTCAGAAAGGTTTGGCGTGAACTTCTTGAGGAACGTACACATCCCCAGAAAGCTCCTCAATTCTTTTACTGAAGTAGGGGTTGGCCACTCACGAATCGCCTTCTCCTTGTCTGGAGTTATCATGTATCCTTGGTCAAACACGACGTTGCCCAGAAGGTGTCCTGGGACTTGAAAAACTCACAATTGCTTATCTTCAGTGTAAGGCTGGCTGCCTTTAACCTCTCCACCACTTGGAGAAGGTGTACTGAACAGGACTCATGATTAAGGGAAAACACCAGAATGTCATCCATGTAGGAAACCGTGCATACCCCTAACAAGTCCCCAACGCAGCATCAATGCGACGTTGAGAGATAGAAGGGGCATTTATAAGCTCAAGGCATGACCCGAAACTGGAAGATCCCCTTTCTGGTATGGAATGTGGTTAACCATCCTTGTCCCTTTTTAATCCGGATCTTATTGAATGCATTGAGTCAATCCAGCTTGGAGAAGACCTTGCCTTCTCCAGATAGCGTACAATATGTGAATACAAAGTGATGGGATGGAGGTCTGGTACAGTAACGTTATTGAGGTCCCCACAGTCTACGCAGAGGCGTAGAGTACCATTATCCTTCTCAACAAAGAGAAGTGGTGAGCAAACAGGGGAGGTACGCTGAAAAATCGCACCTTTGGCTAACTGATCCTTCACCCACACATCCAACGCCTCTTCCTCCCGCACAGTCAATGGGTAAATGGGGAAGATATATGCACCAGATCTACAGTGAGCTTGAAGTCACAATCAAATCAGAGTGCTCAGGAAGTGTGTTCGCGGATGCTGCATTAAAAGAAGATTTCAACCCCTCCAAACAGGACGGTAGGGGAACCTCCACAGAGGGCTTTAGCAAAGGGGCAAGATTACAAGTGGGAATATTGGGCCAATGAGGTAATTTACCCTGGGCGTTATCCTCTGACAAAGGAACAATCAACTTGTGGCCACTAACAAAGACAAGGATAGTGTGTTTTCTTTCATATTAGTCCTGACGTCATACTTTCTCCACCACTCTACACCCAAAATAATGGGGAACAAGAGGTTCCTGATAGCTTGAAAATGGTCGGACAGAAGATAGGCGCTTACCTGGTAGTCCACCAACCCCATGACATTCAGCGCAGGAATACCTTGAGAAGCCCCATCTCTAACCATACCACCTGTTGAGTAACTCAACTCTAGGTAGTCAGCAAGGTCTTGGTCAATAAAATTATTAGTGGCCCCAATATCCACTAAAATATTTGTGCTGATCTTCCCCAAAGAGGATGTAAGGGTAGTGGTCAAGAAGTATCCAGAATGGGATTTATTAAACGCACAAATCGCCACTACCTCACCTTAAATTTCTTCCTCTGGCGTGAGAAAGCCATCAGGGTACGTTTTGGAATCATAGAAGGGAGGGATCGTGTGCCACCCTTATTACTGAGGCTACATATCCCACCACACCTTCTGCAGGTGCATATACATTATTATATTGCACACGAAGTTCTTTTTCCACTTTCTGAATGGCCCGGATCATGGTAGGGGCCAAACGTGGGTTCTCAGGGGTAATCTGATATACTGTAATAGGGTCCTCATCCAGGCCATAAGAACTATTAAACGGTTCAGAGGGAGAGATAAGGTTTTTGTTATAAAATGCCTTTTTAGACGAAAATGACACTATTCCTTGTACAGCTATGGAATGGCCAATGTTATCCAAGACCAACACCCTCAGGTCAATCTGCGCTGATTCCACCGGAACTGTCTGAACGCGCTGGCGAAGTAAAACTCAATTATTCAAATTAGAATTGATAAATCTGGCGGAAAGTTGGGGAATCACGACTTTTGGACCTCAAAGCGTCCGTATCCACCAGGTACAAGCACAAAGGGTTGATCCTTTCCAGTTGGAGGCAACCCTAATGACGCCAAGTTGCTCCAACATTTGGGAAAAAGAGGAAAAAGTGGTGTGGCTAACAACAGCTGAAGCTCACAGCCAGCGCCCACCGTTTCCACTTTGGAAAAGTTCCTCACGTAAAAAGTTCATGCACATAAAGTTAATTGGTTGGTCAACTAATGTAAGGAGAGTGTCTATAACTCTCCTGTTTCCAGCGTGGTGGTGCATGGTGCACCAAGCCAACACAAGGAAACTAGCCATTAATCTAAAGCTACTACTACCTAGCAGAGGGTGCTGGAGCAATAATAACTCAAGCAAAGAAATGCAATAAGTAACCAGCCAAAAACATCACGGTGCACATGGAGAGAAGGGGTAAACGACCCAGGTTGGAGGGTACCTGGGCGAACCAACGGTGTATGAGGTGATACTTGCATTGTATTTAAAATGGTAAGGTTAATGGAGCGTGAGACCTCCTAAAAGAGATTCACGCACAGGCTTGTCAGAAAAATTATAAATAAAAAATGGTAAAACAGGAAATTTGTTTAATGGGAAGTTGACCAACAAGGAATGTTGGTCAGGAAAACATATTTAAACTTCAATGGGGGAATAGGGAGTTTGCAGAAGTGGACCCAAGCACTGACCCACCAATAGGCACACACTATCATCCAGATTGGTAGAATATGCCAAAACTGACTTCATTCGTGTAATTGATTGAAGTTGGATTTGACCCAAATGTGTGATTTTGTAAATGGAACTGGTTTCAAAACACCGTTCCTCAACCAACCAAACTGAACCATTTGCGTTCATTACATAAGACGTTCATGTCAATGCCTAGGTCAACGTAAGGGGCTGGATGTTTGGCACCTCACTAGTACCAACCTGGGCATATTAAGCTTGAACCCAGCGTTGGTCTAGCGTGTGCCTGAGGTCAGGGAGGGCCTGGAGCTTCACCTTCTGGGCCTCCTGGCGCCCAGCCTTATCCTTGGGTTGATCCCTACTATGATGTCATCTACACATGACAGGAGCCTCGGATTTACATAAAGCTAAGCTGTTAATATCCACTTTAGATGTTGGAAATATCGACCTAGTCACCTGTTAACTTCTAAGCAGTTTTGTGATTTACCAAGAAGTGAAGGATACCGTGCTGCAGTTGTTTAGTGGTACCACAAAGTTGTCACAGCAAAAGACTAAATTCTTGAACATTGGGTTCCAACGTAATGAGACCCTCACTGCGTTTGCTGACTGGTTTATGGTGAAAAACCATGCGTTATACAGGAAAGGAATTCTATACAAATCCAATGTATGCATTGCTATAACCTCTGCAGTGAAGCCATACTGTAAGCTTTACAATGTCATGACCCCTAATTTTGTACAATGACGTACCCCTGATCAAAATTGTTCAGTTTTTGCGCCATTTATCCATTACCTTCCCTCCACCCTATATAGAATGCAAACATACTGCCGCCATTGTGGGACCTTCTTATTTGGGGAAATTCTCCCTTCTGGTTCAGATTTCACCAAGTTACCTCTCAGCAGTTTAACTTCTGCCCAGACCTGCTTATTATCAACAGCCCAACTACCATCCTGGCCTAATTATGCTGACTGTCAGCAGTCATCATATTGACCTGGCCCTGGTTTCACTGATTGCCCACAATAAAATTATTGGCGAGGATCATCCTACAATAAACAAGTATATAGGCCCCTTCAGAGTTAATTGTTTTGAATGCGGTCACCCTGGGCACCTAGCATGAGGTTTCCCCAATTGTCAGGTCCATCACATACAGCAGGAACAGTACTATCAGGGAAAAGTCAAAGCAGAGTAGAGACGAGACTCTCTACCTCTATTATCCCGATCCCAAACGTCACACCTGAACTTAATACTGTATATTTAGTGGAAAACCTCTGTACAATAATGCATTCCTATATCAACAGCTGATTGGAAGGGTGAATGTATTGACACAAGCGCAAGCCAAGGCTGCAGTTGAAGAAGGATCTCAGATGCAGCCCAAGGTGTATGCTTGTCAGGTGTTTAACCAAGTTTCCCTGACAGATTGGACCCATCAGCAGATGCACCTTCCTTAAAAGGAGTAAGCGTCGCCCTTCCAGTCAACACTATCATCAAAGAATACCCTAAAGTTGGTAAAGGGATTGTGAGTTTCATTGGAATGGAGATTCTTAAAATGTCCATGTGTTAAAAAGGCAAGATTCATCATATTCAGAATGTACGTACTGTGACATTGTTGTAGCCAAAAATCTTAGTCTGTATAATAAAAGTTATGGGTGTCCTGGTCAACATAGTCTCCACTAAGTTGGTGACAAAGTTGACATTAAAACTTGATGTAGATCAAAGCATGGGTTATGGGACTGCTGGAGAACAAAACACAGTCTCAGAAGGAGCGTACAGTGTACTCCCCTTGCAGCTTGGGTCAATTGTTGTGGTAGCTCCAGCATTAGTGTTACTAAAAAGCTATTATGACCTGCTAATTGGAACCACTTTTATGCAACACTTTGGTGCTGTCATTGACATTATGGAAGAGACCTTTGAATTTTGGGGCAGAGAATCCTAATTTATTTCACCTCCAACGGAGTACCAATGGATCTGGTGCTTATGGGACAGGTTAACCTCGCCTATAATGACAGTGTAATTCCAGTGCACTACCATCAATAAAAGAGGAAAACCTGGCCCTCCCCCATTGGATATTTTATTATCAAGTGTTGCCTCTCAGAGCTTCTGGGTCTATATCCATCCCTTCTGGACACCAAGTTATAGTAAACACCGAGTTAGAGGTGGAAGTATCAGCCATGCTCTATGGGAAGATCATTGGACCCTATCAGCAATTGTTGTTTGAGTCTTATATGGATCCAGGCTTTATACTTCCAGAAAATGGGGAGATCAAGGTTTTACTAGCAAACTTACAAAATTGAACCAATGCAAATCTTCTAGAATCAAGTAGTGGCGTATTTACACTTGACCCCTGTTGAGGAGGTCCTTCAGGTTCATGATTTTCGGTCACTAGATGAATTTGGTCTTCCCATCAAACTGCAGACTGGCATAATGGTGCTGGTGGTACCGCACAAAAATTTAATGGATTATCAGAAGAACAGAAAGATCATGGTATAGCTTTATTTTAAATGAATAAGGAGACTTTTGCTGTTGAAAAATATGTTTTAGGATGCGCATGGGAGGTGGCCCATTGACTGGACACTGAGGATCACCATCCCATCAGGTCTCAGCCAATCTACCGATCTAGGGCAGCTGAATAAGTAGTTATTGAGGAGATCAAAAAGCTGCTAGAGCAAGGGATGTTTGAAATTATAAGAGTCCATAGGCTTCATCCATTTGTTGGACATTTGTTTTCACAGCTGAAAAATAAGAATGTTTTTGGTCAAAATCCACCAAAAAGGGGAAATTTCAGCCATTTGCAAGTTTGTGATACAAATACAAAGGATTTAGATGAGACTAACAATTATATCGGCTAAAAGATTTTGGCCAATTCTCAGTGGAACCCCAAAAATTGGGGTAACACAATTTTGGATACTCCACAGGCAATAAAAACAAGATTGAGCAGTCAGATTACACTGACCATGCAGCAGACCTTGGGGAGTCCATCAGATGGTACTCCCCCAGCTGAATCTAGGTCCATTCAAGCATTAACATGGGGACCACCCCCTTTGATAGGCGTGGCAGGAGTCCCCTAAGGTGCAATATTATTTTGCTAATGGGGATTGGCTAAAATATATTAAGCATTACACCACGGTTACGCCATTCCCCAAAAATAATTCCCCATCCATCGTTTAGACTAAGTGAAGCGAGTTTTCCAAGTTTTGATAGGCTGAATGCTCATATTCCTTATTTGGACTGCAACATGCCATTCCAAACTTATTATTATATTACTTTGACCCCTTAATTCAGTTTAAATACTGATGGTCAGATATTGAGAGGGGTCAGTTTTCTTTCTTTTTCTGCGCTTCTAATAAAACTCATAAAGCCCAGTTTTTTAGTATCTTATTTTAATTTAAATAGCCACTGAGGAATCCAGCGGTGTGAAGCACCAGCGAGCAAGAACTCATCTGGATTCCTACACCAATCTTATTGTAAAAAAGAAGGACAGTACTAACCAGGTAGTAATAGACTATGGGAAGCTCAACGATATCACCAAGAAGAACTCATATCCCTTGCTATGGATTGATGATTCCCTGGATTATTTGATGGGAGCTCACTACTTCTTGGTGATGGATTTGATATTGAGTTATTAGAAGATCGAGATACTAAAAGCAGTACAGGAGAAATGCGCCATTATCACGTCCAAAGGGTTTAACAACTGACCTGTATGCCACAAGGGCTGTGTAATGCCCCATCTACATTCCAACAGGCCATGAACGCCATTCTTGGTGACCTGAGGCTGTTGTGAATTCTTATGTACCTCAACGATATCACTATCTTCTTGCATATGTTATCCAAGCATTTTACAAATCTAGAGAAGGTCTTCCAATGGCTTGCCACGGCCAACATCAATATAAAGCCTATAATGCCACTTCAATAGAGACTAGTTATAGACCTAGAGTTTGTAGTAGATGCAAAGGGGCTTAAATCTCAACCAGCCAAGGTGAAAGCTATTTGGAAAATGACCCACCAAGCATCAAACGTGATGTACAGGTATTTTTGAGGATGGTCAGTTACTACCAACGCTTTCATCCCCAACTTCAGCTGTATTGGAGGACCACTGTTTGAGTTATCTAAGTATAATGCCACATTTGAATATTTGGAACGGCGCCAATGCTCCTTTGATACACTTCAGATGGCATTAATCAGTGCACTGGTGCTACATTATCTGAATTTTGATAATGAGTTTAGTGTCCAGATGAATACGTCTCTTTACGACGTTGGGGCAGTTCTATTTAAAAACAATGAAAAGGAGTATCCAGTTGTGTACTGCAGTCATAGCTTGAACTGCCACGAATGCAATTACACTGTGACTGAGTGAAAGTTCTTAGCAGTTATCTATGCATAAAAGCAATTCAGAGTTTTTTTTGCATGGGGTAAGGTTTAATATTGTAATGGACCATGTATTGTTACACTGTTTGCAGAATCTCTTAGAGCCCGAGGAGTGTCTGGCTTAATGGGCTCTTAAGCTGCAGGCTTACATTTTGAAATCCTTCACTGCCCTGGAGCCAAACACCAAAAGGCAGATTACTTATCAAGTTTATCAATCATTGCAGTTATGGCAGATCTGAGTGACATAATGTATGATAAAATGCTCAGCAAGAGATATGATGATGAACCGCCCCAAGTAATCAAGGTATTAGATGTAATAAGGGACAATATGTTCCAGAAGAATGGTAAACTCTACAAGTGGATAGGGGACACTACAATTAATATCCCAAGATCTTCTGTTCAACCAAATATTATATGAGCGCACACTGAGCAGTTGGCCATGGTGGATTATGTAAGACCCTGAGCTGTTGAGGCCTCTGTATTACTGTTAAAGAATGAAATTCAACGTTCTTGAAACAATCTACTGCTGCTAACAGTGCCAAGTGGAGAGACCGTTACACCAGAATACCTCGTATTGGTTGGTTAAACTTACATTTTGATTGGCATATGGTTTCCCTGGATGTTGTTGGCCTTTTGCCAATAGGAACTAACCAGTCCAAATACATTCTGGTAGCAATCGACCACTTGACCAAGTAGGTAAAAGCACGGGCGATTAAAAATTTGGAGGGCAGTCACTGTGACCATGTTCATAATGGAATGTATTATCCAGCGACATGGCTGCCCTCAGTTCATACTTACCAATAACAGGACTAAATTCACCCCTTAATACTTCCCAAGCTAAGCAAGCTGATGGCCATCCGCAGGATATTGATGACACCATATCACCCCAAGTCTAATGGGATGGTCAAGCGAGTTATGGGACTTTGGTGAGCATACTCTGAAAATTGGTAGCAGATTAAACTTTCAATTAGAAATCCCTTCTATCCACCACCATCTTCACTTATAACATTAGCTACCATTCTGCCATGGGGAAATGTCCGTTTATAATTAAGATATGAATGGAACCCTTCTCTACCCTCCCTGCTCTATGCCTGCATGGAATATACCAGCGGAATGGATTTTCAATGTTACTTGACCAACATATTATATAATCTGAGCGAGCTACAAACCAAAGCTACTCATTAAACTTAGCCGATAAGATAAAGAGTTAGGCTACTGATCAGGTACAACGTAGCGGGCTAGCTCAGTTCAAAGATGGAGAGATTGTTCTATTCCATGATTGTCAAAATTTATGGGTTTCATTGATTGTTCACAGCTGTTAACCCTAAATTGATTAACTGCACAGGTTGGTGTTTTGCAATCCTTCACGTTGTCTGATAATAATATATATTAAAATAATAATATTATGAAGACTATCATCTGTAGCTGAATAAAAACTAGTATTGGGTCCAACGCTTAACCAGTATTCCTCCTCAAAAATACTTATAATGTCTATAATAGGGTTTCATTCTCTCATACCGCTTTACTTGATCCATGCTCAGATCCTCGTTTATGGCTTCTCTCTGATGACAAACAGTTGGCAGCAATTACCAGTTCATCTCAGCTTCTCTTTTCTGGATCCACGCTCAGATTCTTACTCTTTATCCTAAAGAGTCTCTAATTAAAGCACACAGCAATAATTTCCTTTAAGAAGAATAAAACTAGAAATGAATTGTTTTTTATTAAGTGAATTCTTAGGGAATTTATAGTGAAAATTTCAGCGCCCAAACCATAGTTGGCACCTCATTAATGAAATTGCTGCCATTGCCATTGAATTACCCATCATCATCTCATCAGCAATGGTCTTCCCCATCCTGGCTAGGATTCTGACATTGGGCATCCTCGAACCTAAAATAGAAAGAGTCAGAAAATGTGTCCCTAACATTTTCCTCTCAATCCCAATGAACCAACCATATTTGGCATGCAACCTGCATAGGTAATGGGACTTGTTACCCATTAAGGCAGGCCATGAACTAACTGATCAATCTGCTAATTGCAGGTGGCATCACTCGCCTTACAACTCGATTCTTAAATTCCCAATTGGTTAGTGATGAAACCCAACTGATCCCAATAAATACACCTGATTGTTAATCATTGATCAACTATCAGATGCCCCTATATTGTCAGCAACTCTGCCTGACGAGATCTTAAGCATTCACCAAGATTGATCCCTAATGGATATGAACCAAGCAAATTATCTAAAATCCCCCAAACATTGTTACCCTGAAATCAGGGCAAATGATATTCAATTCACTTAGTTAAAGGAAATTATCCCCTAGTTACCCCTGGTAATCTAGAAGGTTGAGAATATGGGCAAAAATCCCAACAATGATTAACACGGGTTCAGTCAGAGGCACAAATTGGCCAGCTCTTGGATTGATCCATTCAAAATTATTGAGAAAACAGGTTTTGACATATATACTATAAGGATCCTGCAAATTGGTCAGATTATCAACCAAGTGCACGCAAAGTACCCTTGTGCATATAAATTTTAGGAGCCTTATCTTCCAGTCAAGGGGGGTGATGTCAAGATTCTAGTATGTTTGGAGGAGCAGCCCTGGATAGCCATGGCAGATTGGCCAATATTCTGACCATGATTATTAGTTATGATTATTTGAGCGCCTTGAGATGAGGTTAAATTGGGTCAGAGAGGGCTATTATTGGATTGCCTCCAAATAAAGCAATAAGGCAATGTTGACATTCAACTAAAATTGAGTAAGATCGCCTCAAATAAGGGCAATAAATAATTTTAGAATACCATACTCTTCCAGAGCCAATGAGAATATGGCGGAACTGACTAGTCTAAACCAATGGAATGGTATCATCCAAAGTCACTAATATATAAGCGAAATGGGGTGATTGAAGGGGAAGGTTGTTATTAGGACTGAGGAGAGTAGAGCATAAGGAATCTGCTGATATTAAATAAAATAAAGAAGTGCGGTTGGAGCATATTGCTACATATTTTATTAATTTATCTACAGTTTTTTTTTGAGGAATGGTGATCCTCATATCATTTATTTGTTTATTAGTGGGCTTGACCCTGTGCTTTCCTTAAAGCGTAACTCAAAATAAATCTCCAAAAATATAACAATGGTGATTGTCAGGATTCCTGCTAAATAAAAGACTCACATGAGTCAGATGACAGGAATCAAACCCAATCCAATAAAATAGCTAGAATCATTCTTTGGGATTTATACCAACTAATTAAGAGCCCTCTTTAATATTTTGAACAATCCCTGACCAATGTGGTCAAATATTACTTGTCTGAATCCTTCTGATATTGGGGTCTAAACCTAATCTATGCGGCAATTAATCCAAATCTGACATAAAATAACAACCTGTCTCAGAAACACCAATTGGTGAATGAGTTTAGATCTTAGGTTGGAATGCTTGGAGATTTACTAAGAAAACCTGATCTCCCATATAATACATTACTAAGCGAATAAACTTTACTATCTCTTTTCCATTTAAGTTTATTTTACCTACCTCTATTTATTTAGTGACAAAATAATAGTTAGAATTTACCGTTCAAGGAACTTTAACCTTAGTGAAGACTTTCCACCTAAGGAAAGTAAAGCTTATAATCCAGCACCCAGGAACTTTGGGATTTCTGACCATAAAAATAAAAGGACAGGTGGTCTGAACCCCTTAGTCCTGAAAAAACTAATGCTCCCTACCAGATTTATCAAGAGTCCACAGTGCAACATTTATTACAATATCAATAACTAGTCAGCGTCAGACCTCTCTTAAAATCATGAACGCCTTGAACTCTTGGGTAAATTACCTGCTATTATGCGTGGGATGAAGAAACAGAATTCTCAATCTTGAGCGACGCCAACTCAAACTTTGAGATGCAACTAACACTCTTAAAAGTAAAATCCAGCAGTTAACCCCTCTTTTCACCACAAAATTGGTCCTTCATGCCGCCCATGATCAGATAGATTCAGTAATTGAAGATATTAACGCCTTACAAGATCAAGCGGCCTTCCATCCTTATGAATCTTCCAGCGATATCAAATCCTCTTTAGGGGAAAACGTCCCTTCAGAATCAGTTCACTTTGTTTGGTCATTAACCCCCCAGTGACTTGTTCTAACCGTCTTTCACAGAGAAGTACATCCCAGGCGAAGGGAGCATCTTCTATTTCCTATTTTTTATAAAAGTGTTATTGAGGAAGCCACCAACACTCAACAGTGAAACACCTAACTAAATATCGAAGTTGTGTAGCTCAAACATTATGTACCTCATCTAATGCATTTCCAGACTTGGGATGATGACAAGGATGCCTTGCTTCAGAAATTTGGGAGCGACCTAATTTATCCAACCACAAGCAAACTTCTATGGCATAAGCTTTAATCTGATAGAGACTGACACTGAGTTTGCTCACTTTGTACCTTGTGGCTCAAACGTTGGTGGCCAGAAAACGTCTTACTTTAAATGACATTATCACTGCCTCATTTTTGCGTTTAAAAAGATAACTAATATTATACTTTCTCTTAAAGCGGTGAAGTCTAACTGGACGTCTCTCCTCCATATCAAAGAAGTCAATTTTTTGAGATTCCAGATGACCTACTCAAATCCACTGGGCACCCTCGTTTTAATAATAATAAACCTCAGACCTAACTGCTAGCGGTTACACCCCTTGAGTCATCCAACTCAAATTATTCTGCACTTTTTGCAAAGAACCAGCCATAGAGTAGACTCTTGTCGCATATTTCAACGTAGGTCATCTAAAGACCAGTCTGTTAGGGTAGGAGGCTCCCCATTATTACAACAATCAAGTGCCTTAGGACCCTTGTACTAAATCTAGGTCTATGCCAAGCACCTCAGGATATTTTGTGTCAGTGGCGCCTGCAGAAGTTGATGTAACCTTTTCTATCTAAGGAAATAAAGATCTTCAGACTTTTTTATTCTCATATTGGCCAGCTACCCAATCACAATTTGTAAGCCAGTTCCTCTATGGAAAGCCAAGCGCTGACAAATAAGAATTTCAGATGTATTGAACAGCCCCAAGTTTGGCCACGAAAAATCCCCCACTTGCTTCACTACAGCTCATCCCCCAAAAGCTTAAAAGCCAATAAACTCTCAGTTTGACTCTTCAGTGGTTTAAGTAGAGGGAGTTGTTCATAAGGTTAAAATCTTGGCATTAATTGAAAACAACTCACCAATTAACATTATATCCTCCTGACTTATCCAAAAAATGGCTCTAGACTTGATTCATTAGGCTGAATATGGGATGCCAGGTAATCAGACAACTAAGGCAATTGGGGCGTTTTCCGCATTACCTCTCCAATTTGGAAAGCTTATAATTAATTCCCCACTATTGCAAAAAAATAATTATGAGTTGCTTTTTGGGGTCCAACTGATGAGGGAATCTGACTGCATCACCAACCACAAAGAAAAATACCTATCCATACTATAGTATCAGTTTCTGTTAATGTTCAAAATCCCAGTCAAAAGTAAAGGAGCCCCAAAAAACGAATATGCCTTATAAGATATTCATCATCCAATTGTAAAGTCAAATATCAAGTCTTAGGAGGAAAAGTAAGTTACCCCCTGAGGCTGTGGATGCCAAAGATGGGATCCCTCTGTATGCTCCCATCCTATTACAATAACCTCTGGCACACAAGTAATTATAGATATAGAAACTTGGATTTTCTTCACTTTTAATTAAGTTTTGGAGCCAAATGGATACCCAAACCCTTCAATAAAAGAAGCATTGACCTGTCCTGGGTTTGGATCCTGCCTACGGGAAATCTATCTCTATCTTATTAAGGATTTTAACAAATCATTTTTCCAAATCCCTCAGCATACCCCTACCACTGTAATAAAATAATGTTTATTGAAGATATCAACAATGTGAGTTGTTTTGGCTATTTACAAGATTTAGGACTAAATCCCCTATCCACCATAGCTCTGGGTGACAGTAGAATTGGAGACAATCTAACCCATACAAAATTCCAGAACGTCAAAGACCTCCTCAAAAAGTATGGCAGTATCTTTTACTTGGGACCAAGTAACTATGGAAAAATGTTGGGGGTAATTCACCAAATTGAGACCAAGGACCACCCTCCATTAAAATATAGGCCATACAGTAAATCTAGAGTTGAGGAAGCTCAAGTGAACATAAAGTTACAGCAACTGTTGGAGGCTGGGTTACTTGTGCCTTCTTAAAGCCCGTGGGCTTCCCCACTCCTATTAATTTGGAAGAAGGATTATGTTTACCATGTTGTCATGAATTATCGCTGCCTCAATTCAAACACAATAAAAGATAGCTATCTATTGCCATGAATAGATAATTTATTACGCTTGATGTTGGGTTCCCACTATTTCTCAGCTATATATTTTGCCAGTGGATACTGGCAAGTAGATTTGTCCCCAGAAGATTGGGCAAAATGTGCTCTCATCTTAAGTAAAGGATTGTTTGAGACAACTCAAATGCCGCAGGGGTTATCTAATGCCCCTTCTACCTTCCAACATGCCATGGACGGACTTTTAGGTGAATTAAAATATTCAAGTGGTAATTTATCTTGACGTTACTACCTTTTTATAAATTTTACCAAACACATAGATCATCTCAAGCAAGTTTCCCAGTGGTTACGGTAAGCCTCATTAAAACTAAAGCAATCAAAATGCTCCTTGTTTCAGAATAAAATGAATTTTTTGGGCCATAAGGTAGGTAAATCCATTATATCCCCTACAAGATGTACATGTTTTTTTGAAATGGTGGGATGTTATTTCCAGTTTATTCCCCATTTTGCCAGCAACTCTGAGCCTCTAGTATATTTATTGAACAAGGGTATACTTTGCAATGGAAAAAAGAGCAACAGCAAGCCTTTGATCTAATACGCACATCTCTCTCCCATTCACCAGTACTTATAAATCTCAAATTGATAAACCTTCTCTACTTTTTACTGATGCTAGAAATATAGCTATTAAAGCTATATTATCTCATTATGATGAAAGTCTAATGGACCATCTCATCGCCTACTATAGCAAGACCTTAACCTGAGCCAAAGAAAACTATACTATTACATAATGTGAATGCTTGGAGATCCTAATGGCTATTAAGCATTTTTGACCTTAAATATATGGGAACATTTTACTTTAATTACCAATCATGCTTCCTTGCGATGGCTACAACAAATGAAGGATCCTGATGGGAGATATCCCAAAGGTCATTAAAACTTTAAAATTATGATTTTTTATTATTCATCGACCAGGGCCCATTCATCAAAATGCAGATTGCCTATCCCAGCTTTCCATAATAACTTTAACCAACCCTGAAGAAGATCAACTATATGACCTCCTAACACAATTAAATTTATGAAAAGGATGAATCCCCGACCCTTCAAAAGGAATTAGTTATATAATCGGCGAATATTTAAGTCAAAAATGACCAACTGTACAAACTGGTGTCCCAAACATGGTTGCCCTATGTACGATCTTCATCTTGAACCAATGTCATATTAAAGGGACATCTTTAAGTTGGCTATGAGGAAATTTGGAAAACTTAACAGTGGCTCAAAATCCAATGCTACTGTGAAGGAATTATTGTTTTGTTCAAGATGTACTAGAGTCCTGCCTGGTATGTAAAAGTTAAGCCAGACCTAATCCCCAATATCAACATCCAGTGGTTCCACCCTAAGAGCCCTTACATACTATTAGCATTGTAGTTGTGGGACCTTTCCCTCAAGACTCTAATGGTCATTGGTTCCTACTTCTAGCTGTGGATCATTTAACCAAGTGTATCAAAGCTGTATCACTACCATATGCTTTGGCAAAAGCTACCGCCACATTCTTATATAATCAAAATATCACCCAGCATGGGTGCCCTAACATAATCCTCTATAATAACAAGCAAAATCTCTGATCGTCACTGGTGAATGATTTACCCAAATTGATGGAATCCACTCAGTTATTTTCCACTCCCTATCATTTTCAACCAATGAAATGGTAGAGCGGGCAATGGTACTTTGACTGCAGCTCTCTGAAAGATGGTTATTACTGACCCCTCCATTGGCCCCAATATTTACCTAGTGCAATTCTGGCCTATAGAATAAGCTATCAGAAGATAATTAAGTTGTCACCCTTCTAAGCGTTGTATGGAAGAAATTCCCAGCTGCCTTCTAAAGTGAAGGCCATGTTCGACCAAGACTCCCCTGAAGCCCCTGAAGTCACTATGAAAATATCGCCAATGAGGTTATCCAACTTCAGGCTTTAACTTTTAACACATGTCTGTCACCACCAGTAGAAAAACTAGTCAGCTACATGCTAGAATGAACCTCTGCACAAATTTCAACTTGGTGATCTAGTTTTTGCTATGTTCATCATCCTGGAGGTCATAATAACAAATTGGAAACAACTGGTTGGCCCCTACAATGTTGTTTATAAGTGAGGAAACAAACACTTAATTGTAGAGGTCACTCAGGGCACCGTGGTAAATTGCATACACAGTCAATTTCTCTGGCCGTTTTACCTTCTGTGCTAATATCTAGAGGGGGGAGCTGTCAGGATTCCTGCCCATATCAAATATTTACATGAGTAAGATGATGGGAATCAATACTTGATTCAACAAAATGCTAAAACCATTATTGGAGATATTCATCAACTAATTTAAAGCCCCCTCTTATTGGGGACAATCACTGACTAATGCGGTCAAAAATCACTCTCTTAAAACCCCCTAATATTGGGTTCAAACCCAATCTATGCGGCAATTAATTTCCAACTAACATAAATGAACAACCTGCCTCAGAAATCCTGCTTTGTGAATACGTTTAGATCTTAACTTGGAAT
>JAKSZP010016488.1:0-37132 GCA_022478985.1 Massospora cicadina | reverse complement strand
TAGGTCATTTGCCTCATTCTATCATGTGTGCACCATGCGGATGGTGCGGTCTTTGTTGTTAATTTTTATAGAGAATATAAATTTTGCTGCTTTTGCCGCTTCCTCCATGGACATGAGCCTGACGTCCAACCATCCTCTATGTAAATTTTTATAATTTACTGAGACGATGTTTGGGAAAGTCATGGAGAAGGCCATCCCCATTTTTTCCCACAATTTGAGGGAAGTATCACTGACCATAATTCTAAGACCGTGCTCAAGGGAGGAAAGGGTTTGGGAGTGTTCTATTTTGGTGTATGCGCCCATTTTTGCAGAAATTACAAAACTCTGGGTGCGGCGTGGTGCTCACCTTTTTTGGTGGGAGGGTGTGTCAAAATTCCACTGGGGCATTTTTCCCCAGTGGGTTGGGAGGGCTTTGGGCCTTTCGCGCTGGCCAATTTCGCCCAACTGGGGTTGTTGCGGACAAATTTGCTCATATTTCCTGGTTGATTGTCAATCTCAGATAAATTGCGTAGAATCATGTTACTAAAAGTGATAGTAACGAGAAAGAAAAGCTTGACAACAGTCTTTTAAGGCAATCAAATATTCGTGTCAGCGCCTTTTTTGTGTTATACTGAAACATCCAAGCCATTCATTGTGGCTTTTGATGCATCTGCAGTTGCAGTTGGAGCGTTACTCCTGCAAATGCATGAAGGTAAGAAGTATCCCGTGACATACTTCTTAGGAAAATTCATCTCCACAAAACAGGCGTGACCTAATTATGATAAAGAGTTGACAACACTGTTGTGGTCGCTTACCCATTGTAGATATCTCCATCATGAGACACGACATGATATCACTAGATAAACTAACTACAAATTCTACTTATAATTTCAAATCCCAGATGCTGTGCCATCACCAGGCATTTACCTACAGGGATCTTTGCAGTTTTCACTTTATGTACAATTTTATTAAAAGGCCACTAAATGTGCTGCCTGATATTTTGAGCCGCACCCTACCATGGCTCTAAGTCCAGAGTATGACCTAATATGCTCTCCACAGTGGTGCCCTCCTTTATGATCCTCACCCTGGCTCCAATTACAGTATCATATGCTTATCTGGCCCCAGAAAAACCCTTGTGTGAACGCATTTTGGCAGGTCAAGTATTTCCCTGAGGTTATATTAAATTTAGGAATGACATGGAAACTAGGCAGTGCAAATGGCTCCTATATGCCTTAAAGGATGGGATGATTTTCTTACAAAATAGGATCTAAATCCCACCCACCTTGCACGCGCAGGTCTCTGAAGATCACCATGCTCCACCCGCAGTAGGCCATTTTAGTTCAAAGAAGTGGTCTGAGCTAGTCAAAAGAGCCTATAATTGGCTTGGGCTTTCCAAGGACATCCTAAGTTGGGTAGCAAGCTATATTACATGCGCTCACTCCAAATCTGACCGTACATGAAAGAAAAGCCTTTTCCACCGCTGCAATAAGCTGTGAGCCTCTGAACATATGTCTCAGTGGACTTCATCATAAAATTTTTATGTCTAAAGGATTTGATGCCATAATGGTGATTGTAGATAAGTTCACCAAGTTTACGCTGTTTATCCCATGTCACATAACCATAACAGCTTCAGCTACCGCAGCTCTCTTTATCACTCAAGTTTTCTCCATGTTTGGACTCTCATTGAAAATTGTGAGTGATTGCGGCCCTCAATTTAATCAGGTTTTTGGGACGTCTTACCGAGACTTCTCAGTATTAAGCCATGTCGTTATATGTCATCTCACCCACTTAGATGGACAAACAGAGAGAGTTAACTAAATCCTTGAACAATATTTACGATTTTACTCCTCTGCCACCCAGGATACATGGGTTATGAACCTCCCTCTAGCACAATTTTCTTAAAACATCATGCTACACTTTTTCACTGGATTTTCCATGTTTGAAGCTACTTTGGGTTACAATCTTTCTTTATAGATTTGGACACAGCTTGACCTCTGTTATGAATGTTTCTAACAGTGAGAAAACCCAATCCGCAAATCCTTGTCATTATCAATAAGAGGTTCAGTGGAGAATTCCCACTGGTTGAAACTCTTACAGTCCCCTCATGGAAGTTGGCTAGCAAACGCTCATGGTTTTTTTAAGTAAAAGGATTTGTGCAATGGTGCATGCCGCATCAAACTTCTCGCCCATTGGAAATAACATAATGTACTTCACATTTTTCAATATACTCATTTTAGAGAGATACACTTAAACTTTCAGAGCCCTTTTTTCTGAGAGACTTTCAGGAGAAAAAGTTGAGGAATTACTGGCCTTAAGGAAATCCAAGATATCTGTCCAATACCTTGTCGCATGGAAAGGCTGATCTGCCTTTTAAAAATAGTTGAGTAAGCGCAAGGGACTGTGAATCTTTTGGGTGCTAGTGGCTGAGTTCCATGAGTCACATCCTGAGGCCCAATATCCACATAAAAACTGCTGCCATCTTGGCCATCAAGTCCCCACCAGAAACAAGAACTACGCTCTGGTTCATGTACCAGGAAGAGGGATAATTCTTGTAACAAAGGAGAGTTTAATGTAAGTCTGGAAACCTAACCTCTTGGGTTGGACCGTGAGAAGGTGTGAGTTTTTTGAGGATTAGCTCGCTTATTAAATGTATTCCTGTTTTGCTAGTCAGGAAGAGTTTCAGCCAATAAATCCCCAACTATGCTATGTGTCTTATGTATTTCCTAACTGTTCAGAAGCTCACAAAGCTAAACAACAATATATGACTCTCTTGGTCTCTTCAAGGGTAATTTTCCCTCTCTAATTGGGAACTCTCCAGACACAGGTGTTTATGACAAGCTTCCCTGAATGCTTGTCTACACTCTTAATATGAAGATCAAATTAAGTTAAGAAGATATAAGATAAAAATATGAAGATATGGAGAAATGATGATTTTATTTTAGGGACAGGCGCCAGAATTTTATAACTCTAAGACATTTACTGGCCATACTCATCTATTAGATGAGTTAATTAAATCTATGCCAATCCGCTATGGATTATGGCAGTGGTTATTAAAATATCCCCAAGTTAATTTGGCCCTTGAATTAACTTAATTACAATCATTTCAGCCCACTTGGTGGCACTACTACTCTCATAATCAATAAGATTTTAGGCATAATATTAGCACCTCAGCGGTGTATATTTGCCTTTCATTCAGCCCAATTATGTTTTGTCATACAGCTGACAAAATAAAATAAGTGGGTTAAAAGAATATATAGAATTCAAATAATGATGCACCCTTAATTGTGATATTGGTAACCCTCTTGATAGTACTTGGTACTCCCTAATTGGAAAGTTCATATGTAAGTACTATCATGCCAATTATGGTGATCAACATACATAAAAATTATTATTCATTAATTGAATTTGCATTAAATTCATAAATGCAATTAAGTTTGTGTCATAGATTCACTTGGCTCACCCAAGTGGTTTTCATTATTAAACATAAAGTAATAATATCATAGCTATTATTAGCTACAATAATTGGGATGTTTTAAGTGCAATTGAGGCAGTTTTGGGATGAATTTAGTTATGCAGATAAATCGGGAAAGATCAAAGGAACCATCAATGGGATTAATCTATTAGCATTGATGGTTTTTCTCGAAGGGTTTATTTTTGAGCCAACCATCAAAATCTAACATTTCCCCCCACTTGACTGAAATATAAACCCTGAGTTTCCCAATTCTCTCTTCATATCTGTAATCAACACCACTTCAGCATATCAGAAATTTGTCACTGCTCTTATTCCTAAACAACGTCATTATTTTAAATAAATTGGACTAAAATTCTTAATAAATTTGTTTTCAGATTGTTTTAAAGTCCAGGTTAAAATCTTATTATTTTTTACAACTTTAATGATGTCCCTTTGTCCCTGTTTTTTTTCATTCAGCTGCTAGATTGGGCCAAATTGGTGCATGAAGATGAAGAATTAGTTTCCAAATCACCTCCCCCTTGAAGTGGAGGTATAAAGTTCATTTTTATCTATTAAAATTTACAATTTTTATATTACTTAGAATACAAAATTGACTCTTTTTTACTATGTATATAGATAGATAATTTTCTTTTTCTTTTACTATTATATATATATATTCTTATTATTATTATTTTTCTCATAACTATTATTTTCAATTATTTGTATATCCTTATGTTTGAATTCTTCTCTTCTAATCAGCTCACTTCCTAAACTTCCATAGGAATTTAGCATGGACTCAATTATAAATATGGCCTGTTTTAACCTCTTTGATGGTATAAACAAACCTCGACGTTTTCTCAACATTCACAAATTGGCCAACCCAAATGCAATTTAACTTCTGTAATCAGCACGATCCATGTGTGTTACAGAATATTAACTCTTCACCAACTTCAAATATGGCCAAATCATGTCAACTTTTTAATTCCTTTCCATGTCAGGCCTTTTTAACAGCAATACTGTTGTCAAAGGCTTGAGCTTGAAACTTAATTGGGGTTTCAGCATGCTTCTAGATGTTTGAGGATAACTTCTTTCACCAGGTTCTTCTAGGACTGAATAAAGCAGCGATAGTAGGGCTGGATGTCTTCCATATAAGAACAGGAAAGGTGACAACTTTGTGGCCGAGTGATACGAAATATTGTAAGCAAACACAGCTGAGCTTAGGAATGTACTCCATTCAGGTGGTTTGCTCGAGGTTAACTTCCAGACAATATTCACAAGTGTCCCATTTAAACGCTCAACTATTCCATTTGTCTCAGGATGGTAGGGAGCAGAGAGCACACCTTCTACTCCCATCAGCTGGTTAAGCTTTGTAATTATGTTGGCTGTAAAATTGGTTCCATTATTGGTCAGAATAACCTGCGGGAAACCATGATTGCGGATAACATTCTCAAGGATAAACTTGGCCATAGTTGTTGCACCTACTTCCTGAATAGCCTTAGCTTCAACCCAAATAGTTAAGTTGTCAATAGCCATGATGATGTATTTGGCCTTAGAGTTGCTAGTGGGAAGTGGTCCAACAACATCTATTGATACAGTATGCCAAGCAAACTTGGGCTGAACAAGCTGGTAACATGTGCTTTTTTGGAATGGTTTTTCGCCTTGGCATTTGGCACAACACTCCAGTGTTTCCTGGATATCAAATTGCATCAACTCCCAGTAGTAGTACAATTTAAGATGTTCCTTCATCTTCTTAAATCTACCATGACCTATGGCCTTATGCGCTTCCCATTATTAAGTCTGTTTGGGCTTAGGGTCATGGAAAAATAACCTTTTTTCCTTCAATTAATTTGTACAGTACCCCATTTTCAATTGAAGTGTTTTTTCATAGATCCATGAGTAATTTTTGAATGGATTCAGGCTCATCCTGGAATTCTTTACTGACTATCTTTTGAAATAGCTCATCAGCGTCCAAACTGACAGTGGCAATCATAGGTAAATGGGATAGGCAGTTGGCATTTTGGTGCTTCACTCCTGCACAATGTTTAATTGTGTAATTATAGGCTTGAAGTTTTAGCACCCACTGCACTAATTGGCCCTCAGGTTCCTTCAAGTTTTTCAGCCATCTTAAGGATTAATGGTCTGTAACAACCGTAAAATGAGTGCCATGGAGATAAACCCTGAAATTGTTTGTAGGCATATATGACCACCAAACATTCATGTTATGTCACAGTGTAGTTCTATTTGTGGATGCTTAAGGTCCAACTAGCAAAGGCAACTGGGTTTTCCTCGCCATCCTCCCATATTTGAGACAAAATGGCTCTGACTGCTGTAAGCGATGCATCAGTTTGGACAATAAAATCACGCTCAAAATCTGGATATTGAAGGACTGGGGCCATTATTAGGCTTATTGGAGCTGATCAAATGCCTCTTGACAGGCTCAATTCCAGTCAAATACGACCTTGTCCTTAAGCAGATGAAACAACAGCTCTCCAATTTGTGCAAAATCAGCAATGAATCGGTGATAATTCCAATCATGCCCAGGAAAACCTGTATATCGCGCTTGGATTTGAGCCATTTCATCTTTGATATTGCATCCAGTTTGGATGGCTGGGGTCAGAGTCCTTCCTTATTAATAACAAACCCAAGATATTCCAATTGGTTTTTGAAAAATTGGCACTTCCAGGGTTTGATTTTCAGATTTGCAGCCGCTAGTCTCTTAAAAACTGCTTCTAGATTTTCCAGGTGGTTGGTGAAGGTGCAGCTAAAGATGTTTATATTGTCCAAATAAACCAACACACAAGATAATTTTAAATCTCCAAGGATCGTGTCCATTGCTTTTTGAAACGTAGCTGGGGCATTGCAAAGTCCTTGTGGCATCCTTGTTGGCTGGAATAGGCCCTCTTGAGTTATAATGGCGCATTTTTCGCGCTCCTCTTTGGCATATCAATCTGCCAATATCCGCTTATTAGGTCCATAGCGGAAAAGAACTTTGCACCTCCAAGTCGATCTAAGGCATTGTCAATCCGTGGGAGGGGATAAGAATCCTTCTTGGTGATGTTGTTTAATTTTTGATAATCAATGACAACCCAATTGCTCCCATCCTTCTTTTTTACTCTTAAAATTGGGGCAACTCAAGGGCTCTTTGATGGGACCAGCATTCCAACAATCTAAAAGTTCTTTTATCTCTTTGGAAACGACTTCTTCTGCTGCTTTTGAACATCTAATTGGCCATAGCTGGATGGGGTCATGGTCATTTGTGTCGATTGTGTGTATTACATTTTTAGCACAACCTAAGTCAAAATCATCTTTTGCAAATATTTCCTGGTATTTTTGAAATAAATTCTGGACTTGAGCCTTTTCCATGTCAGTTAAGTTCCCTAATTTGGCCATAGGGACAACGTTATTGATACTTATGATTTCATCATTGGGAAGTCCTATCTCATCTAAGGTCCCAAATTTGTGAAATGTCTGAATTTTGGTGTTTGGAAATAGATGTAGGTAGGCAATGGCCTGATGTCTCCGTATCTTGATGGGCTGATTCTGGAGGTTTGCACATAAGATTTGAATTTCCTCATGAATGGAATGACTATCCCCTGGTGCGATATTCAGCTCCAATTGAGATCTACACCATGGCTGGTATATTTCCCCATATAGTCCTTCTGGAATTTTAATAGTCAGCCCGGTAGGAATGACTACTTGAGTTCCAGGTAGCACGGATAGTCTGCTGATTTGATTGTAATGGAATTCCCTTTGATTCTTAAATCTGCATTGGAAGGGCCTTAATTTTTGAATTATTTTGTGTACTCAATTGAGACTATCCCGTCCTTATAGGCCAGGTTAAAAAATAACTTTGGCTGTTTCTTTTCAGCCTTTCCATTTCTGTTATAATAGATTGGGATGCTTTGCCCCAAAATAGTCAGCGTATCTTCCTTATGGTTTTTGACAACACCAAATCTTCTCAGAAAATTGGTCTTAATAAGAATATCATAGCTGGTATTCAGCAAGACTATGGCCGGTGCCATCACTACAATGGATCCAAACCATAATGGTAAAGTGCTATAAGCCCCAAGCGACTTAGTATTATGGGCTCCTGCTGTACCATATTCTTGACAATGTGCAACGTTGGGCGCAATTTTCAGCTTCTTTACCAATTTGGTGCTGACAATGTTGATAGGTGCCCCACTATCAACGATGGCCCAAACTCAAACTTTATTTACTGCAATATCCACATAAGTACATTCAGAGTAGGTATCAGAATCGTTTATTAGGTGAATATTGGAGTAAGTGTTTGGTTCCAAGTGGGACTTCAGACTTGAGCAGATCTCTGGAAAATTCTCTGCTAAAGTCTTCATAGGTATGGCCACTTGCACGTCCTGTAGTGTGGGCATATTGGCTGAGCATTTAAGACGGTTACTCAGCCCTTGGTCAATGACTTGCTTGGCGTAGGGCTTTGCTACTTCAGCCCAAGTTTCTTCAGTGCCCTATGATTGCTTTAATTCTTTTGCTTTGTCCCTGGTGGTAACCATATAGACGTCATCAGCCATAATGTGGTGTAAGCTATCTTCAGCCACTTCGTTGGCCAAGAAAAGCTTTCCAGGGTCGGGTGGAATGTGCATTAAGGCATTGGTGGAGGTAGAGCATTCCGCCTCTACTCCACCTGTTCTTTTCCTGTCTGCTCTTCATTGTTAATCTTTAAGGCCACATATAGCCCCAGGTTTCTTATCAGGCCATCTGTAGCATTGGCTAGAATAATGTCCTTTTTGGCCACAATTATGACGGGTAATTGGCCCTGTTTGCTGATTATTTTTTGGATTTATGGGCCGATTGTTTTTTCCATGTTCATTTGAATTTGTATTTTTTGGGCCCAAAAATCAAAATTTCAATTGCTCTTTGGGCCAATTAGGGGCATCCAAGCTACTTGCACATTCTCTCAGATAGTCCAAAAGTTCTAACGCTCCCCTGGGCCGTCTAAAGGCTGGGATCATGACACGCTGCAAGTCTTGGTATAGCTTGACAGCATGCTGCATTGAAATCTTCGCATCAAATTTGTCTATGGCGCCTGAACCAAGACCTGAGCCTCATGGTAGAATCTATCTGCAAAGTCTTGGATAGACTCATTTTACTGAAATTCAATATTGAGTAAGTCTGTCTTCCTAGCCTGGCTGATAGTTTATCAGGGCCTCCAAATTGTCTTACGACGGCCTTTTTCACATCTGAATAGGACCAATCATCACCCAAATAGGGCATAACAAGATTGACACTATGTGTTTCCAGACAGTTAATGAGAGCTGTAGACTTTGCATGATCTGATCCTCCTCGCATAGCCTTTTTGAACAATTTTATGAATAGCCAGACATTTGCTTCTTTGTCAAATTTTGGCAAATTCAAGGGCTTAAAGTCATTGCGCCCAAAATCAGCCAAAGGAGTTACGCTTCATCTAGAGTTTGAACGTCTTTGGGAACCTTGGTCAGAATTGAAGTTCATTTGTGATGAGTGTCATCTGGAGTTGGGATGGAAGCAAAATTTTTGGCATTGAGCGAACATCCAAAATATCTGTTTCATTATCCATCTCAACTCCAGAGGATTCTGCTTCATGAAATTGCTCTGAACTGCTCAATTTGGACTCCTGAATTTGAGGCCTTATGTAATTTCTTCAGTTGTGTTCTGCCCAAATACTTAGAGGTTTTACTGCTCTCCCCCCTCGAGGACTAGTTGAACATTTGCAACTTCTCTCCTTTAGGTTGTTGACTTCCTTTTTAAGGTCTTCATGTTCTTTCCGAAAGATTATTTGAGAAGCCAATATATGCTTCACATCTTCTGTCAGATTTACAACGCGGTCATTAGTTACTGATAGCTGTGTTTTAAGATCTTGTTTTTCTTTGGTAATTTGACGTTCTTTGCTTGCACAAATGATATTGTTGACCGGAGTTTCATAAATTCTTCTTGAATTTGCTCAAATTCTTCCTTGTTATTCAGCCCTATTGGCATGGCAGCCAGATCTTCGATGCTCTTTTGCAATATTCCCAACTCAGTTTAGACATATTCATCAAGTTAAACATGCATGTTTTTTAATTCCAAGTGGCTTTTCCAAGCAAATGTAGAATTTTTGGTTAAACGTTTGGTCTGAGATGACAAGAATTTGGAGTAATTCTCCAATTTCTGACAGCATTTACTGATATTATTGACCCACCCACTGGTCAGTCCATGTAAAGAGAGGACCTCAGCTGCAATTTTCGGAACTTTTTCATTGAGTTGATTTTCCAAGGTGTTCACTCTTCTGTGGGCATCGTTCACCTGTTCCATATTATTTATGATAGCCTTTCTAACTTCATTAAAAATGGAATTCAGCTTATCCAGTAAGCCTAATGTGGAAGATTGCTCTTCCTCTTGTATTCTGTAAATTTTCGCAAGCTCTAGATTCTGTCAAGCCAGAATCCTTTGGGTGTGCTTGATTGAGGGCTGTACAAAGCTAACCAAAAACTCGTTGGTTGCTTGTGTACAGTTGAGGCGTTTTTCCAAGGTTGCCATGGTCACCTCTTGGTACCGCATATACATCTCCATCTTGAAGGCCTGATCCTTCAAGTAGTAAAACAGCCCAAAAGATGGGTCCATTTTTGATGTACCGATTCTATACCCATGAAATAGGGTCTCCATCATCTCTTCACACTGTCAGAGGTAAATTTGATAGGGCCAGTTGTGTCCACATGCCCTCCTCCCACCATGATTAGATCCAATGAGTATTAAAAGCTCTCCTCAGTATTCTGGAGTGCAGTGTTGAAGTACTCAGTGATTTCTCTGTCACTGGTTTCCATGTCATTTTTGTCATAACTTCTGGCAGCTCCTGCTTGGTATTCAGATTAATTATTCATATTAAAGTGTAACGTGGTTTTTAGTGAGCACCACTTGTGAGTTTTTTGAGGATTAGCTCGATTATTAAATGTATTCCTGTTTTGCTAGTTGGGAAGAGTTTCAGCTGATAAATCCTCAAATATGCTATGTGTCTTACAGTATTTCCTAATTGTTTGGAAGCTCACAAAGCTAAACAACAATATATGACTCTCTTGGTCTCTTCTAGGGTAATTTTTCCTCTCTAATTGGGAACTCTTCAGACACAGGTATTTATGACAAGCTCCCCTTAATGCTTGTCTACACTCTTAATATGAAGATCAAATAAAGATAAGAAGATATAAGATAAAAATATGAAGATATGGAAAGATGATGATTTTATTTTAGGGACAGGCGCCGGAATTTTATAACTCTAAGACATTTACTGGCCATACTCATCTATTAGATGAGTTAATTAAATCTATGCCAATCCGCTATGGATTATGGCAGTGGTTATTAAAATATCCCCAAGTTAATTTGGCCCTTGAATTAACTTAATTACAATCATTTCAGCCCACTTGGTGGCACTACTACTCTCATAATCAATAAGATTTTAGGCATAATATTAGCACCTCAGCGGTGTATATTTGCCTTTCATTCAGCCCAATTATGTTTTGTCATACAGCTGACAAAATAAAATAAGTGGGTTAAAAGAATATATAGAATTCAAATAATGACACACCCCTAATTGGGACATTGGCAGGCCTCTCAATAGTACTAGGTACTCCCTATTTGGGCCATCCATGTGCAAGTACTATTGTTTTGTCATACAGCTGACTAAATACAACAATTGATGGAAAAGAATATATGGAATCAAATAATGATGCACCCTTAATTGGGACATCGGCAACCCTCTCAATAGTACTTGGTACTCCCTAATCAGGATTACATATGTAAGTACTAATATGCTGATTATGGTGATTGACATATATAAAAAATATTATTCGTTATTTTTATTTGCATTAAATTCATAAATGCAATTAAGTTTGTGCCATAGATTCACTTGGCTCACCCAGGTGGTTTTCTAATTGACCATAAAGTAATAATATCATAGCTATTATTAGCTATGATTATGGGGACGATTTAAGTACAATTGAGGCAGTTTTGGGATGAATCTAGTTATGGAGATAAATTGGGAAAGATCAAAGGAACCATCAATGGGATTAATTTTATTTGCATTGATGGTTTTATCGAAGGGTTTAGCTTCAAGTCAATCATAAAAATCTAACAGAAGGTTTCTTTACATAGTTAAGGGACCTAATGCATCTGTGGAGCCCATGGTTCAACTGGTTGAATTAACTTATGTTTTTGGTGAGCGTGGTTTAACTGCTTTATCCAAATGAATCCCTCTACTGTACCCTCTTCATGCTCCTTTTTCTTGTGTATAAGATTAATAGGTCTGTAGGGAGGTAATTCTGGAAAGAGGCCACCAGCAGGACTCCCACCCTGTCACCTCCCACCCCTTGAAATCTGGTATACTTGACCTTGAAACTTTTGAAAGCGTTCTTGAGTCAGGAAACCAAGTTCAGATCACTAAATACAAAAAATAAGGTCAAAGGGTTCTAACCCAAGTTTAATTTTTGTTGAAGACTTTTAATTAAATCAATCATCATAATTAATTCTGCTAAAATTAATTATACAGAGCAAGTGATCTGAGAAATTCTGCTAAAGTTTGGATTGGTAAAGGTACCTATGCCACTGATCTGAAAATTAAATTTTCATAACTTGTTGACCCTATAAATAAGCTATCTGATAGCCCTTTAACCCATCATGCTCTTCACAAGCATGTCTTCCAACATAGTTCAATCCATACCCCCAATCTCTTCCCCTACCATTAAGTATGAAAAACAACCGCCTTTCCTAGGTTCAGTTTTCAGTTTATTCTTTACTCTAAGTATAAAATAAATCTTCAGCTTTTAAACCCTCTCTGTGGACCCTTATGGCTTACTTTCCACCATTAATCTCTCTTTAAATCCCATTAAACATGCTGCAATCAGCGTTCTTGTGCCTATGATCACTGAATGGGAGCTCTCATCCATCAATCTAGTGGCTAACTGCATGCTTGCTGAGGTCATTAGAAGTTAAATTCCCAGTCTGTTTAACCTATCAGCCATACCAAACGGTCACCTCAATCCACAAGATCCTGTTTACAAACCCGCTACTAGTTTTGGCATGATCTGGTAAATTAAAAGCATTGAACCCATTGCTCAGGATGGTTTTTTTATCTGATTGACTTTCCCAGTGACCCATCACTAGCTCATTGCGATCTAGATGAGATGAGGCCTCCCACTATGGTAATTTAGATCATCATTTGTGAGTGATTGCCCTTGCTTGCAACCTGGAGGAGAAGCCCACTAGCCAGATTATCTAGAACATAAAGCCTTAGCCATTCCACCCCTTTCTACAATAATAAATTGATCTGCTGGACTACTATAGCTCAACAATAAGTTTCAAGTGCTTTTGAAAACTAACTGATTTTCCACCACCGCCTCACCACACCAATTTCCAAATTTATGTCCTCAAATCCACCACCTGCTGCCCCAGTATGGGGCAGCGGTGCTCCACCTTCTAGCATTTATTGCCCAGCAGGAAAACACATGTGGACTGGCTCATCCAGTCTGCCAAATACATCTGGCCGCTATGTCCCTCCAAGGGACCTAACACTGCACCTTGCATGAGTCCACCCAACCTGACCCACCCCTGGCCCTACCCTGATCCAATATTCACTTCTGCCTCCACATAGAGTATGGATGTCTCTTCCCATATGCCAACAAAGCAATAATTGAGTTAGCAATGGCCACCTTTGCGCCAGCAGGATTTACTGACTTCTGCCCTTACAAAAGCTATTTCAATATTGGATTCCCCACCAAAGAGGACACAGCCACTGCAGCAACTATGCTATTAATATACAAAAACACTCCCATTACCACCACCTGAACACGCCTCCCAGATGATACCACACTTGTGGTAACCTTTGCGAACCTCCCCTCACACCTTCCCCCTCAAACACTTTATGATGAGTTGATGTTGGGGATGTCCACTTACAGCAAAAACCCTATTCTCCTATCTATTATCCCAAGTGGTGCTGAACACCTCGTGGCACCTTGGGGTAATGGCTACCATTACCCACCAGCTGAAAATGGCCCATCACATCCCATTACATGTCTATATCCCATCTGCAATTAACCATTTCTTTTAGGCCTGCACTGACAACGGTCACACAATTTGCCCCCTCTGCTATGATTTGGATCATATGAAAAAAAGCATGTCAATATAACTCACACCCTGCAAACATGGCCAACTCCACCCACGAGGCCTCACCTACAGATTTCAAGTGGGGATTTTGGCTGCCCCCACCCCCACAGGCCATACACTCAAATCAGAAGCAAAATCTAGCACCTCAAACATAAGCTTTCCAATGCACACTCATGTCAACCAATCAGGTTCAGGCTGGGACTAATATTTAATCCAGAAAATCTCCCACCCCAAAACCTACCCAACCAAAGTCACCTAACACCATATCTTCCCAAATCAACAAAAATCCCTGGAACCTATTGGAGGAAGTGACCAAATCTGGTGAAATTGTCCCACTACTGAGTTATTCAATTAATTTAGTACCTTATCTGAATTCAGAATTTGATACCCCAGCCCCATCCAACCGATATGTCCCCACACCCAAAGCCACCTTTTCTAAAGTGACCACCAGCTTGCCAAGGTCACGGTGGCCTCACAAGTAATTCCATTTTTGCAAAGTGTGTGCAAAATTAGTCGCGGAATTTAAAAAAAGCTGCACCCCCCTTTGTTCTCCTCCAATTTTCCTCCTACCGCAAAAGAGAAAATCCAAAGCCTCTATGAAACTGCCACCACCAAAGTCAAGCATGTTGCTGAACTGGCAGATTTTTCCTCATCCACACGCACCACAAGAGCCAATACTGCGAAATTAGAACAACTTCTCAATGCCTACATTCAGGTTGAACACCATGTTGCTGACTCATAGAGGCTTTGATCTAGGCCCAAATTGTCAATCTCAACAGCTATCTACTCCACCTCAACCCTCATCCCAAGGATGCCCCAACCCCTTGCTATCAGCATTGATCTGTCTCTACAATGCTGAGCCTGATGATCCGCCCAATCCCCCTCCCCCTCCGCCATAATGGGATAAGCAGCTCGCCACTATGTCCCCTGGTAGGTAATTTTCTCATTTCTTTTTGTGTCTCGCTGCCCAAAAAGGGCGGTTGATTCATGTCTTATTTTTTTGGTTGGTTTAGTTTTATAGTTTTTAGTTTTGGTATTGATCAACCCTGGTTGGCTTGCCTCAATTAAATAAATAAAATTTGATCTGCTGGAATAATTCCTTTACAAAATCCATGTGGCAGTTTGAAACACCCCTACAACTGTAAGATGATGGCAAAGCCTAACCCATATTTGAATCAAGCTAATTCTAATTTTTGCAAACCCTATCCTCATCTTCACAAGTCAGAAATTCTTAATGACCCTAGGAATATTTATATATCTAAATCTGACTTGAGGATTTTGAGGTTGGAACCAAAGGCTTACAATTGCAAAACCAGGAGGATGGTCATCCCTCATGCCTCTCCCACCCTTAGGGTTGCCAGCAAGACCTGAGGTTGCCCCATTGCAGCCTCCTAGTTTCTAAGGGGACTTTGATATATTACTTAATTTTTCTTACCTCACTGGAACCATAAAGCGTCCCTCTCCAAGTCATTAGGGCTGCTATGCCACTGGCATTCTGCTTTTCACTGAATTGTCTCACACCCAGATTGGAAGCCCAGTTTTCCTTTAATTAGATGGATCCATGACATTATCCCATTATTATCTGGTTAGTAAATTTCAGGTAGATGAAGATTTTGTGATTCGAGTTTGTTATTGCCCAAATAGGTGTGAAGCCTTGACCTTGGGCTTTTGTATATAATATATAGGCAATCTAGCCTACATTTATTATAAAAATTTATTGATTGATCCCTTAATAGGCTTAAGGCCATGGTAATTAATTGTATCAAATCAAAACATTTAATAATTTATAACGTTAAAATGCATTGTTAAACAAATCAAGATGACTCACTATTCAGTGCTCCTCTGGATCTAGGAACCAAGGCTTTATTTTAGCCTTGTCTTGCTTTATACTCAGCTTTATTTTACATATTATACCCTTCTACTGGTAAAATTCACTTCATCATATTTAAGTTCTAAGATAGTAGAACCTAGAGCTTTTTGGGCTGATTCTTTCTTGAACAAAAGACAAAGCTAAATTGAGGTTATGGACATCTCGCCAATTTCAAGAGTTGATATCTGCGCTAGCATACCCCCTTGAAGACTATAAATATCCCAGATTTTTTTAAATAAAATAAGCTTGATTCATCTCTCTAGTGTTTGTGTTCACTCAAAGTGCATATTATTAGCTAGTGAAAGGAATAATACTTATAAGAAGAGCCAAAGTTCTATTCTTCCTGGTAAAAGAAAATTACACTAGGAATATGCTATTGCTAGTTAGACTCATAATTGTCTTGTTTTGAGAAATTTGGACAAGAGTCCTGAAATATCCTGAAACCATGCTTACAGGAGTCCAATGCCCCTTTTGCAACGTGGCAGAGTAGAGTTGTTAGTATCCTGGGAAGGTAGTTAAATCCAGTTTATGTAACAATTAAGCAGTACTAAGCCTAATGTAAAAGGTTCTTATGAAGTGCTAGTCAAAAGCGAAGAATCATACCATTGATAAGAGGAACGCGTTGGTTATCATGTCCATGCCTTGTGGTGTGTTGCTTATAATTTCCATCTTACAATTTTGATGTTCACTACAACATTATATTTCCATCAATATCAATTGTTGCGACCCCTTGATGAGTAAAAAGGATGTTAAGGTGACAGAAGGTGCCACGCATGAATTTTTCCAAATGATAAAAAAGTGAGACCAACCTTGTCTAAATAGATCTTGTTTTTCTTGACCTTCATTTTAGACTCTCTGGTATACCTTTCAAGATTTGTGGCAGCAAAGTTTATAAAATTGGCGATATAGTTAATATCTGCCATAAGAAATGCACATGGTTGAACCCACCAAGCAATGGATTAATGATATGGAGATTGTCAATCCTAAGTAAATCACAATAAAATAAATTATGTTGGAAGTAATTGCTTCCATGACACTACTGTATTTATTATATATATATATATTAGTTACTGACTTCCACAGCTGACCTGTAATGCACTGGCTCCTTCCAGTGAGCCACAAATGAATTGGGAAGCAGGGCCCAAGTCAATGACCAAAGGGCAGACAAGGTCTATGAGACCGTTCTATTAGTGCTTTTGCTACAGGAGCCACGGATAAACACCCCTTGGAGGACAGTTGCAAGTATGCTCACCCCCAGCAACATGCCCTGACTCCAAAACAAGGTGTAAAGGGAGGAGGTATCCTTCCCAATCTCTCTCTCAAAGTCCAACTCCTGTTTGTATAGGCCAAACATGATCGCTGTTAGACTAAATAATCAATATAAACCTCGGAAGACAGTAATAAAAATAGATAAGGCTTAGGAACGGTTTTATTTGATATATTTAGGCAAGTTGATGGAAAACGGAACTAGAGAACCTCCCATTCTCAAGTCCTATCCCTTATAGCTCTCTGCTGCAAGCATAGATCAAGCTCATTCGCCATGCTGACGTTATGTCTTTTATAACAAGCCATAAGCAAACCTCAATTGTTTTAGGCTGGATTGAATTCCGTAGTGGCTGAACCACCATACCCAAGAATCGTTCCAATTCTGATTCAAATCCACCTTTAACCTAGAACCCACCCACTTCAAAACCATTTGGTTCAACCCCAGGCCTGATGAAACATCTAACCATCGTCCTTCCCCAGTCTAAGTCTCAACCTGGGGTCTAGCCAATACTAAGGCTCTCTCACTCCCTCTATCTTCCACACCAGCTTGTCCTGTCTTATCAAAGATCAGGGCAATGTGATGATGAGGATAAACCTCAACCGTCACATAACCCCTCTTCAGCCTATTATCAACTCTAGTCTTCCTAATTAAAGATTTCCTCTTTTTGTATGCCCACCCCGCACATATCTTTGTTGTTTGTTGGTCAGTTTCGACCCTTCATCTTAGCTACTATTCATTTGTCAGAGCTTGTTTGGTTTTGCCTCATTATTGGAGACTCTGGCAAATATTCATGTTGGTAAGATATCGCCTTTTCATCTTAATTCAAGGCGCTCCAATATTTTTTTACTTATTAAATCGTTTTTTGATGGACATCATCAAATCCTCAACTGTTTAAAACTTATCGTCCAGTCATATCATTGTCACAACATTACTCCTTCGACTGGACAAAAAGTCGCCATTTCTTGTACATCAAAAAGGAAATTTGCATGTACTCAATTAATAATTTGACCACTCATGGGATCATTGATGGTTTGGGCGTCAAAGCCTGTTTTCTTTTTTACCTCAAATGGCTCAATCCAGATATTATCTAGTTTATGCTTCCTCCCAAACCCATGCTGATCATGGATAAGACCATCTCTCCTTCCTTGAAATTCTCTAGACCATTATGTCATACCTGGTTGGAAGCCTGGTTCTTGATCTTCTTAGACAAACTAAAGAAGTACTCTTCCATTTGCAGCTTGATTAAGGTGTTCATCAGAGTCGTTAGATAGTGTTTTGGTTCCAATCCACCAGTATCATTTATGCAGTCATAAAGGAGTGCAGGCAGGCCAGGGTGCTATCCGTAGAGCAACTGGAATGGCTCTTTCCTGTCACTAAGTGGTAGCTAATATTGTAGGCGAAGAAGGAGGTGGAAAGGAGATTAAACCAATCAGAGGGTCTATCCATTACCAACTTCTGTAGTATATTCACCAGGGCCCCATTAACCTGTTCACCCAATCCATTGTATTTTGGGGTAATATGGGTCATTAGAACCCTGCGGATTTCCAGCATCTCGTTTACCTTGGTTAGAATATGGGAGGTGAAACTAGTTCATTGTCAGTAAGGATGAACTGAGGGCAGCCATGTCGCTGAATTATACAAATCATTACATACTTAGCAACAGTGACAGCCCCAGATATCATATTGCCAGTGCCTTGACCTACCTGGTCATGTGGTCAATTGCTACAAGAATATACTTAGACTATTTTGCTCCTGTCAGCAAAGTCCAACAACGTCAAAGAATACTGTGTACCAGGAAAAATGAGGTTTCACCAGATGATAAGAGGTCTTCTGGTGGAACGTCTTTTCCACTTGTCATTGGTGGTAGCAGGAAATGGTCTCTTTTTTTAGCGCTAGTGATGCCCAACCCAAATGGGGGAGCCTCCATGCATCTTTATTTGAAAATGAGCCAAATAAAGAGATTATTAGAAAATGGAAAAAATTCCTAATATAGCCCCTAAGTTATCATGCTAGGAAGCCATATCAGAAGGTGAGGATGCTTTGAGGAAACTTTTGTCCAGCGCCTGCTTTAGCTGGAGGACCATGGCGGACAGCATTGGGGTGGGAGCATCAGCGAAATGTGGCATAAGGAGGTATAAGTGGGGGTTTTCTTTGTTAATGAGGCTGGTGGTGTCCATCAACTCAATGTATTGAGCAAGTTGATGCTCAGCAAAAGTGTTAATATCAGGCACACAAGTGAAAGACTTGATGTGCTGGCGGTTTGGAAATAATTGGAGTTGAAAAGAGATGTCTTTATTGCATTGATGCAGGCACAGCTTGCACTGAAAGCAAGCTCCTTAATTTTGTATTTAGCATCCTCATCAAAATCATGGAGAAAATTTGGGATGGGTATACCCTCAGCAAATGTTTCCATCACCCCATGAAAAAGTTGGTGGAGGAGGTTGTTGGCGGGAGCAGCTGCTGCCTCTACCGCCATTTTTTTAATATTTTTGTATGCAGGAAAACGTTTTAGCTCTAAAATGGCAGTGACATGAATCGAGAGGATTTACAAAAAATTCCTTAAAGCAAAATTGGGCTTAACATTATATGGCTGATCTGTATCATCAATCCATTCAAGCACTTCAAATGGATTTAATCTGGATAATGCCAGGCCAGATACTGGAGTTGGTGCAGTGGCAGATCCTGATTGGCTGCAAAAAGTTGACCTTGGCAGCTCAGCTGAAACTGTCTCAGCTATTAGCTCAGACTTCTGTAATCCCAATGAATTCTTAAAAAATTTTAAATTTAGATTGGCTGCTGCTTTGGAAGCAGTGACAGAATTAACCAGGTTTGGGGCAGAAGGATCGCACCCCACTCAAAAAATTTAAGCAAGGCAGCAGATGGCCCAACACCAGAAGGAGGAGTGGCGTAAGCGGCAGAGGTGGAAGCCATGGGGCACTTGCACTTTAAATGATCCATTTTGAAACACAAGGGGCGTATGGTACAGCCATTTTTGGCATAAACCCAAAAAGGGTCATCAGGTGCAGATCTGATCACAGTTTGGGGGAAAATGTTGAGGTGGGTGTCATGATGGAAAGGGTGGATTATTGCAAATGTGCGAGGCCCTTCCAACCAACCCACCTCATTAGGAATCACAAACTGCAAGATGGGGTCTGCGCCATAAACATCCAAACCCTCCATCAGTTCATGGCGAGGGCGTTTGGGGGAGAGAAATGATGGCATTCCAGTAAACTGGGCCACCAAAGTGGCCTCATTCTGGAGCCGCATGCAAACAGTGGGAAATTGGGATCTTTTTAAAAACAATTGGCAGCTTAGATGCTGCCGCCGCATTGGCCTCAGGTTGAAATCTGAGGTCAAAATAGCCCTAGAAAGGGCAAAAATCATTATATCCGCGGGTTTAAAAACTGCCATGGACATCTCAATGATGGCCGCACTTGCATATGGGAAAAGATTCCCATATTTGACCTGGAGGTTGAAATTCAGGTTGCTCTGAGGGAGCACCAAATGGCTCAGGAGCACCGCCTGTGAGCATGCAAGATGGTGGGCTAAGTCCTGAGTTGGAGAGTAACGCCTGGTGGCATTGGGAGGGCAAACAGAGCTTAGCCTGGATGCACTTTGGTGGTGGCCGGAGGATGCCAGAAGGTGGCACACCACCACCTCAAGCCAGGTCAGCAGGCGTCAATGGCATTGACATTTGATTTAAATGCTCGATTTGAGCAGCTTGTTTTTGTATTTTTAAAGAACTCAAAATTTGGCTTTGATTTAGTCAATCAAAAGCGAAAGAAAGGTTAGAAATAGCAGTAAATGGTCTCAACATGTCAAAGTGCATGTTTTTGATAGTATTAAGGTCACAACAATTCCAGCATCTTTCATATTTCACCATGTCTGACTTCTTAGTGAACGCTCAAAAGAATACTTGGTTGGATGGAAGGTCTTGAGAAATTCATGGTAGTGTCCCCTATCCACTTGTACAACTCGCCGTTTTTCTGGATTATATTGGCCCTCATTTCATCTAATGCCTTTATTACTTGGTCAGTTCATTGGCATATATCTTAGAAAAACATTATATTATACATGATATAGCTAAGATCAGCCATAATGGAAAGCATTGGTAATTGCAAGACACAGTCTGCATTATGATGTTTTGCCCCTGGCTAGTGTACTATCTCAAAGTCATAATCTTGGAGCTTTAGGGGCCATTGCATGAGCCGCCCTTCAGATTCATTAAGATTCTGCAACCAACGCAAGGATGCATGATCCGTTACCATTTTGAATTTCACCTCATGTAGTATACCTGGTTTTGTTTATATGCATATATCGCCGCTAAGCACTCCCATTCAGTCACAGGATAATTTCATTCATGGCATTTTAGGCTCCATCTGAAGTATGCGACAGAGTGCTCCTCACCTTCATTGTCCTGTTGGGATAGAAATGCCCCAACAGCGGAAAAAGCATCCATCTGCTTGATAAACTCTTTATAAAAATTTGGATATCATAGCACCAGTGCACAGACTAACGCCCTCTGAAGTTTGTTTAAGGGGCATTGTCAGCGTTCAGTCCATTTGATCATGGCATCCTTCTTTAGGAGCTCAAATAGCGGCCCCCCAATACAGCTGAAGTTGGGGATGAAGCTCTGGTAATAAACCACCATTCCCAAAAATACCTGTATGTCACGCTTACTGTTTAGTGGAGTCATTTTCTGGATAGCCGCCACCTTGGCTGGCTGCAGTTTTAGCCTTTGGCATCTACCACAAACCCTAGGTACTCCAATTGATCTCTGAAAAAAGTGGAATTTGCGAGGCTTAATCTTGACGTTGGCCTCTCTAAGCCGGCGAAATACCTCTTCCAAATGGTTAAGTTGTTCAGAAAACGTCTAGTAAAAGACATTAATATCTTCAAGGTTCACAAGGATGCATGACAGCTTCAGGTCTCCAATGATAGTGTTTATGGCCCGTAAGAACATAGCTGAGGTGTTACACAGCCCTTTAGACATATGTGTCAGTTAAAAAAGCCCTTGGATGCAATTACAGCGCATTTCTTCTGTTCCACTGTGGGCAACTCGATTTGCCAGTAACCTGATGTCTAATATATCACTGAGAAGTAAAGAGCTCCTCCTAACTAATCAAAGCATCTTCAATCCACGGCAAGTAAATGAGTCCTTCTTGTTGATACTATGGAGCTTCCAGTAGTCTGTTACTACTTGGTTGGTACCATCTTTCTTTTTTACAATTAAGACAGGTGAAGCCTATGGACTCTTTGATGGTTCCAGCATTCCTTACTCCAGTAGCTTCTTATCTCCTCACTAAATACATCTTCATCTGCTCTTGATCGGAGAATTGGCCAAGACCTAATGGTGAATGATCTTCAGTGTCCAATCGATGGACCACCCCCAAAGTGCACCCTAAATCATGGTCATCAACAGCAAAAATCTCTCAATATTTTCTAAATAAAGCTATCTCCTGATCCTTCTGCTCTTCTGATAACCCCATAAAATCTTCTCATGGAATTACTATTATTACGCCAGGATGCGGTTTGTCAGGGAGGCCAAATTCATCTAGTGATCCAAATTCATGAAAGCATAGAACCTCCTCAATGGCGGTCAAATGTAGGTATGCCACTACTTGATGTTGGCGGACCTGCAACGGTTCTTTCTATAAATTTTCTAACAAAACTTGATCTCCTTGTGTCCAGGAAGTATGATACCTGGAACTGCATGTGGCTCTAACCGTAACTGCTGTTAAGGGCTAATAACCTCCTTATAAAGTCCTGAAGGTATTTCAACCTCTATCTCTGTGTTCATTCTAACTTGACCAGAGGGGATTTATATGGGTACAGCGGCTGGAGAAGCGACCCTTGATGCTTGTATATCTGTTGGGGGAGAGCTTGTGCTATACTTACTTAATCAATGGTAACAAACAGGAATCAGACCGTTGCAGTATATGAGATCGACATGCCCCATATGGACAGGGTCCTTTGGCACTTCGCTGGTGGTAAAATAAACTGTGATCTGAAGACCCAGGATCTCGAGGGTCTCTTCCACTATATTAACTATTGCGTCAAAGTGACGCATGAAGGCTGTTCTAATCAGCGGGTCTTAAGTATTATCTAATAGCACAATTTCTGGAGCTACAAGCACAATCGACCCAAATTATAAGGGTAGCGCACTGTACAATCCCTATGCAACTGTGGTTTCTACTCTAGAGATCCCATACTCCATTCAATGCTCTATGTCATGCTTTAATGCCAACTTAGCTACCAACTTGGCTGAAAATATTTTGACAGGGGCACCGGTGTCTACAATGGCATGGATTCAGGTCTTTGCTACAAAAATGTTGCAATATATACACGCATATTATAAAAGTTTTGACTATCCACCACGTGAGTGTTCAAAGAGTCCCTTTTTGAGGATAATCACAACCCTTATGAAGAGTAGGGGATATTCTGCAACAATAGTGTCTATTGGAACAGCGCTGGATACGCCTTATGAGGTAGGAGCATCTAAGGATGGTCTAGACTCGTCCCCAAATTTTATTAAAAGATCTGGTAGATATAGGGTTTTGATTTCGCCTGAAGGCCCCCTTCCACCGCAGCAGTTTTTCCTTGTTCCCAAGTCAGCACATGAACCTCCTCTTCAGGTTGCTGATGTAAAAATATGTAATTGAACTGAGAGACTTTGGAGGAATATAATTTAATAGATTTGGTTGGGACAGATGGAGTTAGAATAGCAGAAGTAGAGGGTGCCATCTCTACTCCGCTCTGTCTTTTCCCTGAACGCACTGGTCCAACTGCAAAAAATGAACCTGCAGCTTAGTACAGTTAAGCGCAAGATTCCCAGGATGTCCACACCCATAGCTTTATAGCTCATGGGACTCCTGTCCTCAGCTGTTATGAGATGGCCCAAGCCATTATTAGTCTTTTGGTTGTAGTTTGGGTGACGATGAGGCGCATAAATATGATAGGTCTGGAAATTGTTGGGTGGAATAAAAGTTGGCCGTGATGACCCACTCAAAAAAGAAGGCCCTGCTACAGCCCCAGTTGGGCTCTGTTCCACATTGGGTGGATTAAACGTGGCTGATAGATGGCACAGGTAACTGACAATTTTAAGCATGGATGTAAGTCCAGGGGAACGTCCCCTGTGTGTCGACTGGGCCCTCTTCCTGTTTCCAATCAAAAAGACTCTGAAGAGGGTGGTGGTCCCTTTTGTCACCCAGGGTGATCTCGCCCACATGGTAGACAAGTGTTGGGTAACACCCTCCCTCTTCAGGCCCCTCCCTTGGTGCCCACATTTTCCTCTCCAGAACTGGTACACCTGATTGGGGAAATTTGCACCAAAATTGCCAAAATTAAGTCATTCAGTCCAAAAACGAGTGGAAATGAGCCTGACGATTGGGATCCACATAGTCAAAAAGGAATGAAGTTTGACTCATTGGGTGGAATTGCTGACAGTTTCAACTCAGTTAACACCTTGTTCATCAAAAGTAACCCCCTCATAAAATTGTCGCGTATGATCCCTGATATGCAGGTAGCAGCATCAAACACCATCAGTGATAGTTCAAAGCTCCCTCCCAGTCAATTGGGCGTTGCAGCTAATGCAACGCTTTTAACCAAATGAATGGCTTAGTGACCAGGCACGGGTGGGTTGGGCATCCCAAACCTGTTCCCAACCAAATGAGACTGCCCCTACGTGGGGTGGCCTTGGTGAATTCCCATTGCTTTTTGGGCTAGACGCTGCCATGCTAACCTCCAGAATTGCAGTCAAGTCTCAGTTCAGGCGTTTGAGGTTGAACCGACAGCAATTCAGCCTGCCGCCAAATTTTTCAATGTCAGTTCCCAATGAACTTATCTGTCCCCATTCCCAAATAATTTGCCAGTTAGGTCAAACTTGAGGGATCTGATCCCAGCTTGTTTCCTCTCCAATCAACCACTATTTAATCAGTTGCATCGCACTGAGAAAATTGTTGGTCAATTTCTCTTACTTAAAAAATCCATTAAAAAACCTTCCCCAAAATTTAGTTTTTATATGTTGAGAATTAAACCGCCTTTTTCACTGACACTCTCATACCCCTCAGGGTTAATGGCCATATTTGTCTGGTATTCTATTTTGTGCCTGTATGAGATTCTGGCTCACCGTCAGTTATTGGTGAAACTCCTTTCCAGTTTCATATCTGTCATACCAGCAGCAGTGCCTTTGGCATTCTGGTTTGCCGTTCAGGTGCTTTAGCACCTAGGCTGGCAGGCCAGTCTAATTCTTACATGCTTTTTGCTTGACAAGGGATACATCATCCTGTAATACTGGTGCCATAAGAATTAGAGAGTTTTTGGTATGGCTTCACTGCAACAGTCATTGCAATCCCCACGTCAACTTTAGGTAACATCGCTGATCCTACTAACATGTGTGCTTCAGCAGTGAAGCGGTCAGAAAACCTGTGAGAGACTCATTCTGCTGAAACATAAGTTAAAAACTTAGTTTTTCGTTGTGGCATCTTTGCTACGCCTCCAAACATATGCAGTACTGTGTCCTTCACCTCCTGATAGTTAACAGATCTGTTTAGGAGGTAACATGTAACTTGGTCAGTGCTTTCAACATCTAAGGCGTAAATCAACAACTTGGCTTTGTGGCGATCCAAAGCCCCCTCCACCACAAATATAAACCGCTTTAAAAACCCATGTATGTTTCCATTGGAGTAAATAGTGGAAGCTTGTCAATGAAGACCCCCTCCTCCCTAACGACCTTATTTAAATTACACTCTGCGCAGTGTAGCTGCTCTGCAGTGCCATCCAAGCGGTCAGTGAGTTGTCTGGCTTGTCAAATAATGATATGAAGTTTTTTGAAGGCCTTATCAAGCTGATCTGGTATATCTTTTTGTTCCTAAAGTAGCATCACTTAAGTCTATATATTGTATTCAAAACAAGTTATTTAGATTGGAATAACTCAATAAACTGAGGAAGCGCCCCGTTAAGTTGAGCCAGTTGCACCATCTACTTGGCGACTATAAAGCTTGGTTATGGTTGATTGATGGGGCCCCATGTAGTGAGCACCACTGTTATAAAATCGGCGACATAATAATATCTTTCATAAGAGTTGCACAGGGTTGAACACACTAAGCAACATATTAATGATATGGAGATTTCCAATCTTAAGTAAATCACAATAAGCTGATTTATATTGGAAGCAATTGCTTCTGCAACACTAGTGTATTTATTTTAAATATACTAACCGCTGACTTCACAGATGACCCCTCTTCTTCCTATTACCGACTTCCTTCTTCATAAATAAAGATCTTTTCTTCTTGTCTGCTCATTTCGCTCATATTTTCATTGTTTGTTGGTCATTTTCAACCCTTCAGCTTAGCTGTTATTTTTAGCACTAGTGGTGCCCACCCAAAAGGGGGAGCTGCCACGCATCTTTATTTGCAAATAGGCCAAATAAAGGGATTACTAGAATAAAAATTTTTTTATGACACCTCAGCTAACAGTCTAGGAGGTCATATCAGAAGGTGAGGAAGCTTTGGGGAAACTTTTGTCCGGTGCTCGCTTTTACTGGTGGACCATGGTGGACAGCATTGGGGTGGGAGCATCAGCGACATGTGGCATAAGGAGGTATAATTGTGTTTTCTTCATAAATGAGGCCAACGGTGTCAATTGCCTCAACTTATTGAGCAAGTTGATGCTCAGAAAAAGTGATGAGATCAGGCACACAAGTAAATGACTTGATGCACCAGCATGTTTCAGGATAATTAGGGTCAAAAAGAGAGGTTTTTGCTGCATTGATGCAGGCGCGGCTTGCACCAAAAGCCAGCTCCTTAATCTCATACTTCGCCTCTTCCTCAAAATTATGAGGGAAATCGGGGATAGGAATACCCTCAACTAGGGGTTCCATTGCCCATGGAGTTGCTGACAGAGTAGGATGTTGGCAAGAGCTGCAGCGTCTTCAACTGCCATTTTATTTATATTTTTTTATAAATGGGGTAACCATTTTTAGGACGAAAATGGTGGGGTGCAATATGGGTAGATTGACAGAAAAACAGTTTAGCTATAATTTATTTGTCAGAACTCATTTGGTTTCGCCTCATTATTGGAGGCTCTGTTGAATATTCATGTTGGTAAGATATCGCCTTTTTGCCTTATTTCAAACGCTTTAATATTCATATACTTATTAATCTGTTTTTGATGGATATCAGATAACCGCTTCAAACATTTAGAACTTATTGGCCAGTCATATCAATGTCGCAAAACAAAGTATATGTCCTCTGAGTAGATAAGTAATTTGTGTTTCATCTCTGAAAGCCATGGAATAAGTGATGGGTTTCCTGAAAACTTGATACCCTAATTTTGTTTTGTAGGTCAGTCAGGAGGAGATTGAAGGTGATATTGAAAATTATGGGGATCAGGGGGTCCTTTTGGTGGAGACATTACATAGTCAGTACCTCCTCATTAAAGCTAGGTGAGGGCAACACTCTGGTATGAAGAGTCTGGTAGAGAGCTAATAACTTAGTCTTATGCATCAGTGGCAGGCTGAAGCGGGCTATGGAGGCATTAATATATGGGCAGGGCATATAAGCGTATACCTATTCCATGTCTAGAAGGATAACAAAGTAATTTTTCCTTTAGGAGTTAGTAATTAAAGTTGCGTGAAGGTTGTTTCAGTTGGCCCACAGCGATCCTCATATAATAAAGCTGTGCTAAGAGGGTAAGGCAAGACGAAACCATTTGTTGATCTGGTTGACCAGGAGCTTTATTAAAAGCTTGTGGTCTGAGTTACTTTGTGTTAAGGAGAGCATGTTGGCCAAGTCCCCCATGGTCTAACTTTTCAGGATGAGAATTTTAAATATTTCTTTATGTTAAGACAGTACTTCTCCAGTAGACCAGTTTTTCAAGGTGATCTTAGATACAAGGAACATGGTTCCCACAAAGTCAAAATCATATAAACTTTCCTACTTAAGCTTTAATAACTAACCAAAACAAAGAGAAACAAATAATTTAGTTGAATTTCTGTCAAGGAGCTGCTTGCAGATGCGTGGCCGCAGGATCTTGACAATACAACAGATGCAGGAGTATTAAGAAACTTGCATCTGCTTAAGAATTTGTATGATAAAGTAGACCATAAACAGGCTTTAAGTAAGCAATTAAAATGGGTTTGATAATTGACACTTTATCTAATAAAACTTAATGTTTTTATACCCTATTTTAAGAATAAAAATATCATTGACTGGGTCAAGACTACGGTCAGTAAGTTTTTATTTGAAAGAATAAAATTGACTGATTTTAGACCCATAAAGATGGCCAGGCTTCAGGGGATTGTTTCCCATGGTGATATTTGAAACTCTAATAGGGAATTGGTGTGTTGACAAGTTTTTGATATGCATCCTTTAGCTTGTCAATATTCATATAACTATGATTAATCTGGGGTTGATACTCATATTGATTATTTCTCTGATTATGATCCAATTCTTATTTAATGTGACGCGTTTTGAATGCAAAGTAATGTTATGTTTGAGAGGACCAGTTTTAGATGAATGAAAGATCATTCTATCAGACTCATTTATATTTTTTTCTCTAATATTGTTCTCTCCTATTTGATTGGGCAACAGCATGTTTATTAATCCATGTGTATATGACTTGTATATTTTAACCAATCACCCACCATAAAAAATTCTCACTTCAGATAATCAGAGGATTTCTTAGTTCTTGATTAATGGATAAAATTTCTTTACTCTTTAGACCCATTCAGGTTTATGAATGGGTTTTTTTCTTTAAAAGGTAGCACTGAATTTAAGCTATTGCATGGGTGAGCTTCCCATCAGTTCACCTATTTGCCGAGCTTACAAAAGGGCTTTACTAACTCAATTTAAGCTATCTGGCCAAGGGTTAGTATTAAAGTTACTACTCAAGTCAGAACTATCCCGCTGAAATATAGAAATCAAGTATCTAACAATATTTAAACTATTTGATGTTTGAACATTCTCTTCCACTAGTCAAACATTCATTTGTCTAAAATTATCCCCATCAAGAATTTTAGTGGATAATAAGGGCGTAGAAATCGCCCATGGACCCTGTTTATAGTGAATCTAGAAGCAAAGGATTTAATATAATATTTATTGCCCTCTTATATAGGATAACAGAAGGTCTTTTCCAAATGGTCCCATGTCAGCCAATTCTGGGTAGGATGCGATTGTGAAAGTATAAAACCAAATTTGATATCAGGAATGAGGAGAGGATGTCTAATATCAAGAGCTGCTCAGACCTCTTTAATAACAGTTTTTGTTAAATTGTTCATTTATCAATTTGCAGCTGAATTATGTGTTAGCTAACCTCTTAATAGCTTTGTCAGTATCGTCATTACTGCAGAAAAGGTATCTTTAGCCAAGAGGGCGGTTACCCCAGGTTCTCAACATTATAAGATGCTTAAAGAAACATTTTAAGGATTTGGTGCTAATTAATATGATATTCCATAAGCGCGCTAGGCAAGAATTGATCCCAGTGTAGAGGGTCTGAATAGGCCATTTTTTGTGAAATAGAAACCAAAGTTCCATTTGCTCTTTCTATGGTACTATTAAAGAATGGTTTTATGGGGGCCAAAAAGAGATGATGTGCTCCAATGGAGGTAGCCAGGATCTTGACCACTCTGGAGGTAAGAAGTTTCCATTGTTGCAGAGAAGAACCTATTTCAGCCATGGCGAGTGAAGATATACTGATTCAGGAATGTTGGATATCCTTGGCAGTTTGGGCTGGGAGAGCAACGGCTTCAACCTGTTTTGTAAAGTGATCAATGCTAATTATATGTATCAATTTCACTTGTAATCTTAGGTAGGAAACTTACCACATCTAAGCTTATCATGTGGAATAGTTGTTGGGGGTATTAGGTTGATATTGATATTTGGTCTTGAAACTGGATTGCTTTTTACAGTATAGGCAGGCATTTAGGACTTTGAAAATGAATTTCATAACTCTTTACCAATAGTAGTGATCTCTAATCCACTCATAGATTTTCTGCACTCCACCATGCGTAAGGGTAGAAGGGGCCTCCTGATAGAAAGTACACATTACAAAGGTCAAAGATAGGGCATTCAATTTGCCCCTAGTTTTTTATAACTTCCCACTCTCCACTTTTATGTTGTGGGAGTGTCACACTAGAATTATCTTAACTGATTCATCCTTGTCATCCCAGGCATCAAGATTCATAAGTAGGTAACGAAATCTCTCTGCTTCACTATTATCTAAGTGAATGACAGGCAAGCGATTAAACCCATCAGAAATCATATGTAAGGTCCAAGCTTGGTGTTAAATCCTCATATCATAATGTTAAAGCTTCAAGATCTAACTAGCCAAACATCTGGTAGGATCCTTCATATTTTGTACCTACTTTAAGGAGGCGTGATTGGTAACCACAGTAAAGGTAGTTCCATACAAAAAAGGGTGATACTGTTTTACAGCGATGAAGACAGCAAGGCACTCCTTCTCTGTGATGCTATAGTTGCGTTCAGCTTTTAAAAGCATCTTGATGAAATATGAAACTGGATGATCCAAACCGTTTTTATCCAATTGAGCCAGGATGGCTCCACCGGCTTAGTCAAAGGCATCAGTAAACAAAATGAAAGGCTTACTTACCATCTAGTACTAAAAAAAATGAAAGGCTTACCATAATCAAGGTGTCATAGGATAGGGCGTTCTTGTAACAATTTCTTTAACGTCTCAAATGCAACCTTTTGTACATCACCCCCAATATAAAGGAGTATTTCTATTCAATAGTCAAACAAGGGGCTCATTGAGCTGAGCGAACTTTGGGATGAATAAATGTAATACCCCATAATTTCCAAAATTACCTGGATATCTATTAGTATTTTAGGCGAAGGTATTTTTGATATTGCTATACCTTATCTTGTAGGGGTTAAATCCCTTTCTCTGAGATACACAATGCATTCAAAAAGTTCTGGGACTAACTTTTTAAAGGCACAACTTTACAAACAAATAAACTTTATTTTATCATAATTTAACATACAACCTTTCCCTCTCTATACAATTTTATATTGTTAAAACAATTGTTAAAAGGTATGCACATAGTTCCTATTTTGTATAGCCATGTATAAACCAGCTGTCACATTCTTCTGAATTGTCTCTACTTTATCAAATGGATGAACCTTCAGTGCCACCTTCAGATTAGAGAACAGAAAGAAGTCAGACAGAGCCAAATCTGAATAGGGTGGATAGTTATAATCTGAAGGTGGCACTGAAGGTTCATCCATTTAATAAAGTAGAGACGATTCAGAAGAATGTGACAGCTGGTTTATACATGGCTATACAAAATAGGAACTATGTGCATACCTTTTAACAATTGTTTTAGCAATATAAATATGTGTAGAGAGGGAAAATTTGTATGTTAAATTATGATAAAAGAAAGTTTTTTTATTTGTAAAGTTGTGTCTTTAAAACGTTAGTCCCAGAACTTTTTGAATGCACTGTGTAGCATTTCTGAGAAAGTCTAATCTCGTTTGAAAAAAGGTATACAGCAATGGCTTCAACTTTATGTTAGAATCATGAAGGCGTTGTAAACTTTAAGATGAGTAAGATGTTCGTTAAAATTTTTAGAAAAAGCCTAAATGTCATTGAGATAGACTATTACATAACTTGGCTTAATATCTTGTCGGATATGATCCATTGCTCATTGGAATGATATAGGCGCATTGCACACCCTTGAGGTAGATTAGTAGGCTGAAATAGGACTTCACTGAAAATAAAATCACGTTTTCTCTAGATCTTGGGAAAAAAGGTTCATTTGCTAAAACAGCTGGTCAAGTCCATAGTGGAAAAGAACTTGGAACCATAGATTTGTGCAAAAGCATCATTAATGTATGGGATAAAATAACTATACTTTTTTGTGAGATTGTTCAATTTTTGGTAGTTCATAACTACCTGATGACCTCCATTTTTCTTTTTAATAATCAATAGAGGGGACGACCAAGGGTTATGGGAAGGTACTAAGAGTTTAGCATCTAGTAAGTGCTTGAGATCAGCCCTTATTTGTTGCTCTTTGACCTTTGATTTGTAAGAAGGTTTGGACTGGACTGGACTAGCACCACCAACATAAATTTGTGTAGCTCTAATCCGTCATGTGCCCATAGTTGGTATCAAATTTAGAGAATACCACTGTAGGCATCTAATAAGGAGTGAAGTTTCAAGATCGTCCAGGTTTAATTCATCTAAAATATGAACGTTAGGCAAAGTACATAACAATTTGTCAGTAAGTAGGCCTCTATATAAAATAGAGCCAATAAAGTGGATCTGTTCAATACTTTCTTTGGGATAAGCAAACATTTTCATATATCTTGATGTTTTTTCACGATAATGTCCTTATTAGTGACGTTACCTAATAGGATATTGATAGTTCGCTGGTAGGCAGGACTAATATACTAGGTAATACCTAAGGCTCTAAAGGACTAACTCCATCGATGCTTGTTATGTGTAACAAGCAATGTCATGGGATCTTTAAGGTAGACTTGGTGTCATTAATTGTTTGTTCACCAGGTCTGATTACTATCTCTTCTGAGCATAAAAAGGAATACCCTGCAAAGCGTCCACTGAATTAGACAGTTTATTTCTAATTTATCCAGACGTTATGTAATGCAAAGATAATTCAGAAGATAGTACTCAACCAGCATAGAATACCTTTTCTTTCTGGGATCTTTATTGTTTAAAACCAGAGGAACCTCATAGTTGAGCATTAAGACAAGTCATGGTTCATGTTGATTATTCCATCATAATCAATCATGAACTGAGTGCCGTAATCATAATATAATTATTGCTATACAAGGCCACAGCGGGTGCTGATATGATAAGCTTTCCAATCTGAATGGATAAGGAGGAGTATGCCCCAATTTCGCGAGTACTGTTGGAACCCACGTTTCCATACTCTTGGGAGTATTCCAAGTTGGGTGCAAGCTTAAGTTTCTTGATAAGCTTTGAGGATATGACATTGATTGTGGACCCAGTGTCAAAGATGTCCATAACCCGTATCTTCTGAATGATGACCTCTACCTTGGTTATAGTCCCATCAAAGTTAGGGGGAGAGCCAGGACTTCCTTAAGATGGAAAGTAGAGTTAAGTTTTCAAGAAGTCTCAGGATATCTATCCTTAATGGATTGCAAGGTATGAACGTGCTGAATTGATCAGATTAATAAGGCGATGAACTATCGGCATCACTACTAGTATTGATTACCTCAGGGCACCCCAGAAGTTGACTAAGATAAGAATAGTCACCCTGCTGAGAAGTAGACGCTTGAGACAAGCACTCACTGTGAGTTTGCTCTTCATGTTTTGTAAGTTCCTTCACAAAGACTTTAATCATATAGAGAGCCTTAATGGCGGACACATCTAATTTTTTATGGAATAACTTCATGGCCTCTTCCACATACTTCACTACGCCTATTAATCGTGTTAATTTGCTCATGTAGCTGAATAATAAAACTGAGGTATCCTTCCACTCCATATTTCGCCTTTCCTACATGACTTGAGGCTAAGTGTAAAAATTTTAATAAGCCAGTCTAAATTCATCATGCTTCACAAGATGGTGTTGCAGTTCTTTATGGTGTACTCCCAGTAGGTGGATCATGTGAAACATAGCAGGGTGAATAAACTTTCGTATGTAGGTAGTCATGTTGATGAGTTGAATGTAAGTTCTATGATTGTTCAGGTTTCATAGAGGAACATCATGCAATTTTCCACTGAGGAACCTCTCTCACGAGAAGTGATATCCCCAGGATTCAGTATACCATGAGTATGGTCTCTAACCACTTCAGTAGCAGGACAGGTAATCCTTCAAGACCCTGGTATAATCACGCGGTCAAATTGGTCAGCTTCAAAAGTAATGGTAAGAGGGATATCCATATGATCATCATATTCACCAGCCCCATTTCTTATCTATCCCATATACATGCGATGGTAGCATCTTCCATCTTGATTTCAAAAAATTGTGGTGTACATAATCCCCCTTTAGTGAGCACCATTTTTTCAAATCCTGGCAAGGAGCTGCTATCAGGTGCTTGGCAGCAGGATCTTGATAATATATAGATGCAAGTACTAAGAAACTCAGCAGCTGTTCAAGAATTTGGAACTAGAAAGTAGACCACGAACAGGATTAAGTTAATAATTAAGAAGGGTATGATAATTTATATTTATTTAATAAAAACTTGGGGTTTTTATATCCCATTATCAGAAAAACCCATATTCATTGACCAGGTTAAGACTATGATCACACAATACTTTCTTATAAAAAGATTTTTTAGACTTATTCTAGGGCCCACTAAGGTAACCAGGTTTCAGTGGTTTGTTTCTCATGACATTACATGGAATGCAATTTGGGTATCAATGCATTGACAAGCTTTTGATATGCATCCTTTATCTTGTTGATATTCATGTACATCCAATTAATTTTTGGGATACTCATATTGACTATTGCTCTGATTTGATCTAAATCTTATTTAATACGATTCACATTTAATAAAGAGTAATACATTAATGATCAAAAGGATCGGTTTTAGTTAAATGAAAGATCAATATATCATAATACTCTAAAATCTTTTCACTCCAGTATGCCTCATTCCTAGATGTTTGGTCTTCAGCATGTATGATAATCCCTTGTGGAAATGACTTCATATTATTTAACCAATCACCCGCCTTGAAATTATTCTCACTAATTTCAATCAGAGGATTTCTTAGTTCTTGATTGGGGATATAATTTCACCCTTTGGAACCTTCTTCAAGTCTATATATGAGGTTGTTGCTCTTAGGCAGTAGCACTAAATGAAGTTAGTGCATGGGAGAGCTTACACATCACTAACTTATTACGCCAAGAGTTTAAAATGTCTTTATTTACTCAAAGCTTTTGGGCTGAGGGTTAAGTATACAATTATTACTCTAATAGGAACTATTCCTCTGAGAATTAGACTCAGAATTTCTAATAATATTTAAGCTATTTGACATTCTTAAAATTCTTTTGCATTGGTCCAACATCCAATTGTCTGATAAATTTCAAGGTTTATTGGTGTAAAGCATTATACCAATCTATAAGAAGATGAGAAAGACATAGTAGATAAATTGCCATTATATAAGATATAATTTAAAACTCCAAACCTTGATTCATCCAAGTATACTATTGATTATTCATTAATATTAAAGTCACAATGCACCTACTTGCCCTCAGATTTAAAAATTTTGGGACGTTCAATTTATTTTAGAAAATCGAGGCACTTAAATGGATTATATAAAATGTGGGATAGATGCATCCCTTGATCTTATAATATATGTAAAAACTGTGACATTAGTCTCTTATATCCCAGGAGGCAGGAAAATCCCTGAGGTCCCTCTCTCCTATAAAATACTAAAGAGGTTGAGAAACCTTTGATTAGAATGTGTCAGGTAAAATAAGGGAATAGATAAAGTGGACCTTGGCATAGTTTCCAGACAAGGTACTTTAATAAGATACACTTGAGCGATGTGATTTTGAAACGGCTTCCTCCCCATTAGAGGCATGCGCTAATTATATGTCTAATACCAGATGATTTAAAACTTGAGAAATGAAATAGTAAAAGCAACCATAGTTTTCAACCTTAATGTTTAATATTTATATACTTCCAACAACCTTTTCAAGTCCTCTTGTACCTTGAGCGGCTTTCAGCACACCTGTAAGTTCTAAGTCCCAACCTGCGCGCCTGAACAGGGACCAGAATCCCTTCAGGACCAAAAGGGGTTTAAAGCTTAGATGGACCCCCAGTCACATTTAAGAAACTTGGCCCATGTAGTGGATGAGCGCTTTTTCACCTGTTTTGGCCCCAAGGACCCTCCATATCAGCCTATCGCCCTTCTCCTCTACCCTATTAGAGATGATAGAGGGGCTCTTCAGAGAGGTTGCCCAATCCAGAAAACACATACGGGCCCCTGGGGCTCACTCCACCCCTGAAATTTTAGCTAAAATTTACTAAAGACAGGTTAGAAGGACTTTAAGGCCCAGTTTACCAATTCTGGGCCAGGGAAGCCTGTTTAGGATACCTGTAATATAAATTGAAAAGGATCATATTTCTGCACCTGACTGATTGTCTAATGAGCTGGCATAATTTTCCTAACCCTCTGGAATGGATTCAGGCAGTTTAGGATTCCTGGCCAGCCTTAGTTGAATGGTCAGGTGCTTGGGTTGATACTGCATATAACTTGGCCCCAAAGTTTATAAAAATCATAAATGTAACTTTAAATTTTGTTGTAAACTCAAAAACCCCCTGCCCAACATTACCCCAGCTAATTGGAGCCCACCTCCAAATCCCAAGGGACTAATCCCTTGATATCTGTCCCCAATTTTTCCCCAATATATAAGATGATAGCCCCTCCCAGGGCTACTATTGGTTCATTTTACTCCTTTGCTTAAGCTCCAATAAATGACCCCCTGAATTCTTAGAAAGCCAGTTGCAGACTCCGTCTGTTTTTGGAAAAAATTCCGCCTTTCAATATGGCAAAGTGCGCCACTGCTCAAGCTCTTATTCTGATTATTGTTGACTGGGTTTCCAGTCTATTGACCCCCACTCAGCAGGTCATCACAAATCTAAAATCAATTCACAATTAATGATGCGTATTTTCCTCCTTCCACCAACGCATGTCCATTTATCTCACACCTGGCCCACCGCTGCACTGCTGGTTCACAAAAAAGTTGCTTGTTTGGTTGGACAACATTAGAGTTACCTCGTCCCTTTGTTAGTGGAATCAGATCTCATCTAGCCCTTCTGCAAAGGACCTCGTTTGCCCATGGGGACTGGAGCACCCCTCAGGGGAGCTTGGCCTCAGCGCCTTGTGCAGGCCCCACTTGCATCCCAATTTCATTTGTGATCTTGTGCCATAACTTGAGACGCTCTGGTTTGATTCCCTAAATTCATTTTGCAAAATTGAAGGCTCTCAACCTCAATCTCATGAGGAGTTGTCACCCTCCCTGCCTCCTCCACCCTGGGGTGCCCCTGAAAGACTGAGGTTTCTCCATCACAGCCATTTGGTATGCTTTAGGGCCTTTGTTATGTTGTTATAATTTTATTTTTCTCACAACAACGCTAGAACCCAGATCTTAAAGTCATCCGAACCAATGAGCCCCTGGTATCTTGGGCCCTCCACTAGGTGTTACGCATCCTGATTAGGAGCCCAGTCAAATCCTTCTCAGACGCGTCCTTTACAACACCCTGTTAGCTTAATCTTTGTAGTAGAGTTTTAGCAGAATAAAATGATGGCTTAGTTTAATTTAAGTAACATGAAATCTCATTGAATTGATAACACACCTAAATCCCTAACCACAGCTATTTATTTAGCCAAGTAAAAAAATTACATGTAATATCAAGGCTTCTATTGGTGTGAAGAACTATACTAAGAAATTGGTATCAATAAAGATGAAGCTGATAGA
>JAKSZP010016487.1:0-37212 GCA_022478985.1 Massospora cicadina | reverse complement strand
TCAAATGTGAGGAAAATTTGGTTTGATTTTTTCCATCTGGTGCATTTGGTTTTGATGACCTGTTGCCCTTTGGGGAGGTCGACCACTATGCGCACCGCTGCAGCCTCATCTACTGCTATTTTGCTTTTGAAACCTAGGTCCAGCGAACCACGCGACATGGAGTGAGGTGCAATGTACACCGCGGTTGGGAAAATTTTGTGTACATCTTCACAAAATTTTTCCCATAAGGCCGTTTTTTGGATGTCCAGATACACACAGACTCCAAATTCCACCGACAAAAGTGGCTGGGAGTGTGGCGTGTTGATGTACTGGTTGCATCATGCTTGCCACACGAGTATCTCTGGGGAAATTGTGACCGCCAGTTTTCTGAGATTTATTTCTATTCCACCAGATTCTCCAGGGCGTTTTTGAATGTTAGAGGCCGCGGGCCTTCCGCCTGGTCCTCTTGCCTTGCTTGCCCAACTGCTCCCAGACATGGGCGCAGACTAATCTCCTCTGTGAGATTATCAAACTAGATTTAGTCTTGAACTGAATAGGTTGCAAAAGTGTTTGCAACGAGAAAGAAAAGTAACTAAAGTGATTGTTGCGAGAAAGAAAAGCTAGCTGAACATCTTTAATAATCCCTTTATTCCACTGATGATGCTGCTATTTTTCAACTAATCAATATTTCCTTTAATCAAATTGTACTTTTATGCAAATATTTTGGCAAACTAAGTAAAGTTTAAGCCATTATTGGAAGAGGATCTCCAATTAATATAATCTCTACAAAGTTAGTGAAAAAATTAAGACTTGCGCCTGTTGTGAACCATAGTAGAGATTTTTGAAAAGCAGGCCCGCAAACTAATACTTCTAGTTGAGCATTTAGTGCTTTGCCTCTACAGTTTAGATCACCCCTTGTCCCAGAAATAGTATATTCTTACCCAATCAAAAGTATGATATATGAATTGCCACTAATTTATGTGGCATTATAGGGTCAAAGCTATTTTACCAATAATAATTTATAAAATTTAGGGCAATTTTTGCAGATGCTTTAAAATTGTAAAGGGGATCCATCCTCATGAAAGAGAAATAATTGTAATATTCTGGTATATGTTAAAGAAATTTTTTCATAAGGTATCTCCATAATGGTCATAGTTCTAGAAAACTACCTGATCAAATTAAAGAATGTTGGGGAATTCCTTTAAGGCAAGAAGTCCAATGGTTGTAGTTTTCTGAAAGCAATGTATTACAGGAACCAGCCTTTGGGAATTCATTAGCATCTGTAAGCCAAAGTCCACATACCATGGTATAAAGGTGGAATTAAACCTCTTGTTGCACCTGGTATCTTAATCCCTAATAATGATTAAATTTAGGTACTGGCCGTCAACCTATTGAGTAGGCCATAAAGATAAAACAGAATCAAATAGTGACCTACGCTCACTTTATCTACTAAAGAATTTTTCATTCCATGAATTTTATCAGTGAATGAGATAGGATTACTCAATGACCCAAAATCTAAAGCGATACTTGTCATATTTGATTAAAAATAAGATGGGTATCTCAGAGGAACAGAAGGACAAGTTTTTAAATTATATTATGTATTCTGAGGTTTTTGCACAAACAGTTATGAAATTCGATGTTCCAGATGGTATAACATAAAGTTGATATCAGAGATCAACTGCCAATTTGCATGCGGACAATTAGACATTACCAGGAATTTGAAGCCATAGTCGCCAGTGAAATTGCCAAACTAACCACTCATGTGTTACTGGTTCCATCAAAAAGCCATTAGGCAATTCCAATATTAATTGTAAAAAAGAAATATTGATCCAAATGGGTTGTCATAGACTACCAGCAACTTTTTTAGTATAACAAAAAAGGACTTGTACCCACTGCTGTGGATAGATGATGTATTGGATCGCCTAGAGGGGCTCAATTATTTTCAGCGCTGGAGCTTATATTTGCATACTGTAAAATTGACTTACCTAAGGAGGATCAAGAAAATGTGCAATCATCCTTGGATGAGGACTCTACTAACCTATTTGAATGCCTCAAGGTCTTTGCAATGTGTCAACAATATTCCAAAGAGAATTAGATGCTGTGGTAGGAGATCTGAAATTTTCATCCATTCTCTCTACCTAGATGATATCAATGTTTTCAAGTGCAATATTATAGATCACTTTCAACACTTTGAAGAAGTTTTAAGGGCTATTGGTAACAAATTGAAGAAAAACCTTTGAGCTAGGTAGGGTAAGCTGGGGCCTTCACGTGGCAAAACTGAGGAAAGCTCATGGAAACACGGGTGAGTAGCTAACACCTGAACCCAGAGAGGCTCCCTGGAAGGGTCCTGTAGTGGCCTGTATGGGGAGTGGGATGGAAGCTAGTGACTGTAACCAAACCTGCTCTTGTGGGTGCTTCCACTCTCCTTTGTGGGGGACTATGTGCAGGAAGGGGGAGTCAAGAGTCAGGCATATCATCTGTCACACTACTTTCCTATGAGGCGGGGTGCTGCAAAAGCAGGTCTCAGCAACAAGGATGGGGCAAACCTGATTGTCTGAGCTTTGGCTCACCTGTCTACATCAAACACCGCGGTTTTCTAGGTTGGCTTGAAACATGGATAGCAGCCAGTAGCTTATGTGGGCTTACACTGGTGCAGTGAAAGGTGAGATCACTCACATACCAAAATGATGGACCAACCTGAAAGGGCTGCAATGGTTCCCGCACAAAAGGGCCTGGGGAGAAAACTTCGTCACAAAAACAAAGTGGAGAGACCAACTCTGTTAACAAATCAACAGCGGAGGTGGCCTCTGCTGCACAGGGGGCTTCAGTCTCTTTTGCAGCGGCGGCTGCTAATGGATTTGGTGTTGGAACCAAGCTTTTCAAAGCGGGGAACTCCAGCCCATCCAAGGATCTGACGGCGAGCATGGTGGAGAGCATCAAGAGGGCTCACGCTGTGGAAGAGAATACTGGATGGTCTAAGGAGATGCTCATGGTCAGGGTAATTGAGGTGTGTGGGTTCTCCCCACACCATATTTCACGTTTGGCTCCTGGGTTGAAACCTATGACCTTCCAGTCTAAGCTTCAAAAGGAACAAGTTTTGACTGCCAGTTTGAGCACAAAGAACAAGGAGGCCATGTGTCTTGACATTGGCACGGAGATTGGAAGGTTCATTCTAAAGGACGTACCACCTGTGATCACTATAGGGGTCATGATGTCTCAGCTGAAAGGCTTTGGCAGTTTGATCTCCTTTAATGAGAACAAGCTGGTAAAGAACTTGAAGCATAAGGACGGTGGTTTGAAAAAGTTCACCGTAGGATCTGGGGACTGGGTTTTGAAGGTATACTTTCAAGATCATATGGGGAGTTACCTCGTTCAGTCACTGTGGGAACCTGCAGTGTCCCTGTGGTACCGCTGGACAGGTGCTTTTGTGTGGTGTGAAGGGGCATGTAAGAGCCAAATGTCCTCATGTTCAACCTCCTGCTGCAGTGGCCAAGCCTAGCAGGCCAAGCGCGGGGGTTTCAGTGATGGCACCCTCTGAGAAGGACAAGTTGGCTTTCTAGAAGGTGTTGGAGAAGCTAACTGAGATGTCGGCCAAAGTAAGGGAGGAGGCTGCAGCTAGCATCACTTTGGAGGCGGTGACTGGAGTGCTGAAAAGTGCGAGGAAGGTCAACAAGGAGTCAAAACGTTCCTGGAAGGCGGGAAGCAGTTAGACTCCAAATCTATCGGAGTGGCGCTTTGTCACAGTCCACAAAGGACATTATTGAGGCAGTCACCTCCCAAATGGATGGGGTTCTCCCCATCACTTGATTGCATAAGAGGTGGGCGACCATAAAGGATGTGGGTGTGACAGAGCGCGCAAAGCCCGTAGAGGAAGAGGCGGAGGTAAGAGAGGTGTTGCCTGCTAGAAATAGTGGGCCAATGCCTTCTAACCCAATGCATCCAACCAAAGCTAAAGGGTCAATCGAGGACCCCAGCAATGGTAAGATTCTGGAGGCTGTTGTGACTGAGCAGCCTCCACCCCTTGCCCAGTCTAGTGCCTGAAAGGGGAGGAAGAAACGTGGTCCCAAAAACCAGCTGAGGTGGAAGAGGACGGGAACCCCCAGATCCTAACACTGAGGCCTCTTCGGTTTTGAACCTATGGCGATCAGGGTTAAATTTGCTAATGCGTTGAGTCTGAATGGACTCAAGCAGCGGCAGCAGGTGAAACTCTGATTGCAACAACATGGGATAGATATCGGCTTCCTCACTGAGACTAAGTCCAAACTTGGGGTGGAAGAGGACTGGGCTTTCCAGTTTCCTCTGAAACAATCAATTTACTCTCACTTGGTGGATCAACTAAACTCAGACTCGCCCTTAGGGGATGGAAAGAGGAAGGGAGAGAAGCTAAAGGGGGGTATTTTAGTCTGGTGGGCGGACAAGGTCAAGGTGTTGGATAAAATGGTATTGGTTCCTGGAAAAGCAGTGGCAGTAATTTCATTGTTTGGAGAGGAATCGATTTGGTTTATCAGCATATATGCGCCCAATTCTGGATCTGAATTGAAGGCCTTCTTCCAGAAGGTCGGCCTAAGGATCCAGTTGGAAGGCATTGGGGGGTCAGTAGTGCTGGGGGGAGACATGAACTGTGTCTGCTTTAGGGATGACAGGGTTGGGGCTTCAGGCAACTGGAGTTCTGATCCTGGAGCCCACTAGTTGGCTGGTTTAATGATCGACCTCAGCCTACTGGATGTGTGGAGAGCTGGCCGTGGTGAAGAGGGGGAGACTGGGTGGAATCACATCCAGGGGGATCATTTCTCCCGCATTGACATTGTGTCAGTGCCCCAGCCTCTCCTGAGTCGCTGCAAGTTGATCCTTCAGAATCATGATCCAGGTGCTTCAGACCACAGGCCCCTAGAACTGCAGATCAGTGCCCATCGGGTTGCTTCTGTGGGGAAAGGAATCTGGAGACTGAGCCCTGAACTCCTGAAGTGGAGTCCACTTCAGAATATCATGATGAAGAAGGTGAGGTGGTGGAGAAGCCAGATTTTGGGGAATCCTGATGCTCCATAAAAATGGTTGAAGATGAAGTCTAATCTCAAGATGGCTTGTAAATCTTTGGGAGGCAGCTAGGGGCAATGCATTCGAGGTTTGAAACCTTGGAGAGGAGCTTCAAGAGTACATGCATGCAGGCCATGGTCGTGGGGGCATCTGCCTATAAAGCCAAGGCTGAGATGTATGCAAAATTGATGGGAGCCTTATGGTGGATCGCCTCATTCAAAGGAAGTCTATATGGGGCGAGGATTCTAACAGCAATGTGGCCCTACTCCGCAAGACAGTAGTGGCATTCAGACCTTCTGCAAGGATCTAGTCACTTTATGATGGGGGAGTTGAGGTGAAGGATGCAGCTCAAATGGCTGAGGTGGTTAAATCCTACTATGAGGACCTTTATGGCCCCTCTGAGAATGACCTGGAGGCATCCAAAGTTCTCTCAAGTGGACTGGGGGTACTTCCAAAGGAGATTCAGCTGCACCTATGTAGCAAGATCCGCAAATTGGAGGTGTTGGACGCCATCCACAAAGGCAATAATGGCAAGGCTCCTGGGGAGGATGGGTTGATCTTGGAGCTCTTCAAGTTATTTTGGGCAGAAATGTCTGAGATGCTTGCTGAGCTTTACAATCAACTCCTAGCCTCCAGTATAATCGAGCTGGTTTTTCAAAGGGTGTGGTGGTGGTGTATAAGAAGGGCGATCCCTCCCTCATGGGGAACTATCACCTTTGACTCTGCTTAATGTTGACTATAAGATTCAATGAAGATCCTAACCAATCGACTTAAGGGGGTTGTGGTAGACGTTGTTGGGAAAAAGCAGAATGGGTTTATACCAGGACGCTCAATTACTGAAAACTTGATGCTGCTTCAACTGTTAGAAGAGTGGTCAAGTAAACAGTATGACCAGAGGGGGTGGCTATTGTTTCTTGATCAAGAGAAGGCGTATGATTGAGTGAAACATGAGTTTCTTTGGGAAGTGTTAAGTAGGGTTGGAATCAAGGGCATTTGTTGAGACTGCTTAAAGCGATTTATGAGAAGGCCTCATCGGTTGCCAATTTCAATGGGGTCCTCTCTCACCCCTTTAAGGTGTGTAGGGGCGTGTGGCAGGGAGACTCTCAATCTCCCTTGTTGTTTGTCCTTGCAATAAAGACTCTTTTCAGTGGCTCTCAGAAAGTTGGACTGGAGGAAACTTACCATCAACATCGAGGAGTACTCTCATTCAATGTTTGCAGATGATACGTGGATTTATTTTTCGTCAGAGGAGAGGAGAAGGTGGTGTTTGCATTCTGAAGATGTACCAGAACGCAAGCAACGCTAAGGTTAATATGTCGAAATTCAGGGCTTAGCCCATAGGCAGAACGGTGAAACGGGTGTGGCACCAAAGAGCTTGATCCCCTGGATGGCAACAGGGGAGGAGTTTCTGTACCTTGGGTGTCCCATCATCTGGGCGAGCGTCGCCGCACAAAAATTTGGCTCAAACTTGAAGCAGATCTTAAAAAATCGGCTTAGAAGTGGCAATGGCTCAACTTATCTTATTGGGGCAGGGCCATTGTCATGAACACTTTCATTCTTTCCAGACTATGGTAAATTGCCTGATTTGTTCCAACGCAAGCATCTTCCATCAGGAGAATACAGAGTTTAATCACCCAGTTCATTTGGCGAGGGCTAGCGTCAAAAACAAGTTACTCTAACTTGTGTCAAGAGGTGAAGAAGGGGGGATTGGTCTGATTAACTTCGGGTGTATGATCAAAGCACTGCAGATGAAATGGATCGCATGGGTCGCTTTGGAGGGAAAATCCATCTGTTAGTCTCCAATACTGGAAGACTACCTCTCTAAGGCTTGCAAGGACAGTTCAAACAAGGATCTTAATGTTAGCCGGGGCATCAATCAAGAGGCCATTTCCAAGCATGGGGAACTTACCAGGCTACTGGAAGGATTACTTTAGAGCTTGATCGGGGAGCAAGGGTAGATTAGAGGGTGGAGAGTGGACCATTGAAAGGATCTGAGCGATTCCCCTTTGGGGAGGAGCTTGGGAGTGGAGATGGAACCTCGTCTGCTCAAGGCCTTCAAGCACTTTATTGGGGCAGTTCACTGGGGGGACCTCCTTGATGGCGATGGCTGAAGGGTGCTTAGGGTGAAAGCAGACAATAATGTTTCCAGTACTTCCAAGGTGCTGGTAAGGAAGGCATGGGATGTTGTGGAAACAACTGAACTGCCTTCTTACTGTAGGGAAGCAATCTATTCTCTGGATGTATTAGAGACTGGGAAAGCCCATTCAGAAGATTGTGAAGGGCAGGATCAGCTGGTTTTCCCATGAGGAAGAGAAGGCTGAATATAATCCAGATGGGAAAGCCTCTTCGTCCTTCAGGACTGGCTCAAGGTGGGTGGAGGTAGCGGTTTCTGCCTCTCAGATTTTAAAACATCCAGGTTCTGGAAGCTACAAGACAGAGAGCTCTGCTTGACGTACTTGTCCCGGATCAATTGCAAAATGTGACCTGGCCTGATGGACCTGTGGGGGAGGAGGGTTAAGGGATGCTGTTCTATACCAGTTCAAAACTTTCTCTTCCAACTACGCAGCAACATCCTGGTCACTGGGGAGACTCTGCATAAGTGGAGCAAGCATTGGAAGGATGACCTTCTGTATGCCTGTAAGCTGTGTGGAGGGGAGGAGACGGCAAAGCACATCTTCACAAAGTGTCCGGCAGCAGATTCTGTGTGGAGTAGTGTTCTCCTTTGGTATGAAGCATACCAACCAGGGTGTAAATTATCCTCTGGTCATCTTTCATGGCCAGAGATCCTGATTACGTATGCCTCACCAAGTCTGATTGCAGACAAGGAGGGGTTCAGGGTCTGGTTCATGATTTGGGGGGAGGTGATGTATGGTCTATGGCTTGCCAGAAACCAGCGTTGCTTCCCTTCAGAAGGAATCCAGGAAACAAGCTCCTTGGCCATAGTCAAGTGACGGCTATAAATAGCTGTAGAAAGCTATGGCAATCCTCTTTCCTCAAGTAAGTCCAACTTGGGGGTCAGTCTAGCCTTATTCCTCACAGTAAGGGATGGGAGGCATATCTGTGAACTGGCTGGGTAGCCTTTGCTACCTGGTATACCAAACAGTGAAGAACATGTCAGTTTGGGGGTGAATTGAGCCACCCCACCCGCAGTTGGTCCCACTTTGGTGGTGCTTAGATTCAAGCAGCCCCAGTGTAGCGGGGGTCAGTACCTCAGGTTTCATTACGCAAAGTTGCCTGCACTGGGTGCCCTAACGGACACACAAAAACTCAAATAAAAACCTTGGGAAATGTTACGATTTTGAAAAGAGATTAGATACTTATGTTCTAAATTAGACAGTAAAGGATTGAGCCCTCAGAAACCCAAAGTGAGGTAATTTAGACCATGTCACAACCAAAGAGTGTTCGAGATGTACAAGTTTTTTTAGGAATGGTTGACTATTATTGCTGGTTCATTAAAACTTTTCTTCCATTGTGAGACACATTTTCAGGTTTTAAAGGATCCTAAGAAAGGCTTTACATAATTTAAGGGAGCCCAGGACTTCTTTGAAGCCCTTTGAATGTATTTGATGACAGAACTGATATTTCAATATGCAAATTTTGATGGTCTTTCATTATTCTACCAGATACATCCTTAACAGCAGAGTAAGCCATGTTGAGATAGGTAGATGAAGTTGTCAATGAACGCTTTGTATCATATTTAAGCCATACATTGAGAAAGCAGGAGTGATACTATATCATGACCAAGTGGAATTCCTCAAAGTAATATATTCCTGTGTGCAGTTCAGAGTTTACATCCATAGAGTCCATATTACACTGGTGACTGATCATTCCTCACTGAGATGGCTACTTAACCTAAAAGAGCCTGAGGAGTGGCTGGCCTGTTGAGCTCTAATATTGCAAGCTTACAATTTTGAGATAATATACCAAAAGTAATTGCGCATCAACATGCCAATGGATTATCACAGCTGACAACTGTCCTAGTTCTGCAAAGTGATGCAGACGATTTATATGAGAATATGCTTACTAGAGATATTCAAGCCAGCCACTGGAAATTCTGTAAGCATTTAACAAGGCAGTGGAAAAAACGGTGTCTAAGCATTTATTGCTCGAAATTGTTGGGGAAATCCTATTGTTTTTAAAGCCATTTTAATGCACTATAATTATCAATGAAGCTTATAGACTAACTAAACATGGGTGCCTAAAAAAACCTTAGAGCAGGTTTAATGGTTGTATTAAAAATTCCTTTATTTTGTTGTCATGGAAATTCTTGCTTGTTGTGTGATGTGTCAGGCACATAAGCCCTTAGAAAAGGCCACTACCTTCCGGCTAGTGAAACCTGCATTTGATTGACACACTTTATCCTTTGATTTAGAAGATCTTTTGACAATGGGTACTGAGAAGACAGATATGGCAGTTATGGCTATTAATCACTTGACTTGTTGGGTAGTGTCGCATGCCTTAACATAATCGATGCTGGCAGTACTGATAAGTCTATAATTAAGCATTTGTGTTTTTCTGCATGTTTTCCCTAGTTAATTTATGAAAGATATGGAACCAACTTTACTTTGCATGTCATACCAAAAATAAATGAGTTGATGGGGATATGGGGAGAGCTGATGACGCCTTACCACTCAGAAACCAATGTAATGGTCAAAAGGAAAATGGGATTCTAACAACTACTTTGAAGAAGATTATAACTGGTAAGCCCTCCAGCTAAGTAATTTACTAACAGTGGCAACATTTGCCTATAGTTTAAGCTATAATCATCAATGAATAAATCTTGTTTGAGCTACTATATGGTCTTCAGGCTTGTTTTTCTCCAAAAATATTTTCTGCTCATATAATGAGTCTATAAATGTAACCTTACAATATTTAAAGGATTGATTAAAGCTTTGATAGGATTATACTTTTCTACCTACGCCAATACTCATAAGCATATACTAAAGCCAAAGTATATGGGTTTCCATGCGGTTAGCTCTTCCAATTTTTTGATGATAAGGTTAGTTATTGCGACACCCACAGCTTTGGTCAGTGGATTAAGATAGACAAGTTCTGGGTTTGACCCTATAAGGTCAGTGATAAGTTGGCATGGGATGCATATACTATCAAGGAACTCACTGATGGATAAATCGTGAATAGAGTGCACACTAAGTTCTTATGATCATGAAGATTCTATCAAAACTGAGGAAAACAAAAGAAAAAACGCAAGCACAAAAACAATCTTTCTATTTCACAATATTAATTTTACTAATATCAAGTGGTCCACTGTTTTAGGTGTGGCTTTATGCCCTAATTTTTATGGCAATGAATGCTGCATAGTTAATTTTTGGGCTCTGCCTTTAAGTTATTATAACTATGACTCCAATAGGTTTCCGTCGCCTTTAGGATTTGAGGTTGTGCCAAGGACTTACCTGCCTGGTCAGCAATAGTTTTCTACATCAAATTGGTGCTGTGGCTATTAGATTAAAATTTTTATGGATCTTTCAACAGAAGACATCTTGGAAGAAGATAATCTAGTTAAGAAGGAGAATTTGTTGGGATTTTATCCAGGTTATGATATCCAAACATGTCTGATACTTTTGCTTTGATTAGTTTATGGATTAACGCCAACTTTATATATTAGTGTTAATTACTTTTAAGCTTCCAAGAAGTAAGCTCCAATCTAGCATTTGATCAATTAGAGCTACTTCAATGACTTTTAGACTTTTGGGAAGGAAGCTAAACTTAGCAATTATGTTGACCAAGGGATTGATTATAGCTAATTTGACGGTCAGATTCCAATTTTTAATGGGCCAAGTCCCTGATAGCTTTTAGTTTATTAGGCTTGTGAGCGCAATTGCCACAACTTTAGTAATTAATCAATGAAAGTTCTGACCAACACATGTCAAATCTTCAGGTGAATGGATAGTAAGGTTATTCTAAGGCTTTCCCAATGTTTTTTAATAGGTGAGCATAAATTGACATGAGTTACTTAGATGAATAAAATTAATATCCCTAAAAAGTTACCTTGTTCTTGTCATAAAAGATTTTACTGGTATTATTTTAGTTTACCATAGGCATCAGTTGTCCAATATTTTTAAAAAAAATAAGTTTATGTTTCAATCATAACCATTATTGCCTCAGATTTCACTTCCTGTCATCAAACAGGAAGCCTTGTGCTGGATAATTGATTGACTTGATTTCTAACTCTCAAACTAAAAATGTAATATTATTCTAACTCTGTTGTTATGTTTTGCCCTAAAATGTATTATATTGTAGTTGACGCGTGACTTATCATTTAACCCATTTTTTGACAAGTCAATTTCCTCCCACAATTGCATTTTACAATAGTCAATGATCTTCATCATGAGATCTTAGTTGAATCTTGAATGAGATAACAAAACTGTAAATATCATTCACATTATTTTAAATAGAGGATCGCTTTTCTTGTTGAGATTTATCAGGTGTTTTTGGATTTGGAAGTAATCTTTGGACTGACCAACTAACATGTGCACATAGCATGAAGAAGTACTCGCTTTACACAAGTGGTGCTCACTACATGTGGCTGTGGTAGCAAAAATAATAACTTTGTCCTTACAATGGACCCAACTCAGGAAAGAGAAAATGGCGATAATACTCAATCCGTCATGTTTAATCTAATTCTCCTATTCCTAATTGAACATCTCTGGAGGAAGTCATATTACAATTTTCCCTCAGTTTTAGGCTATGATACTTATACATATACTACAGAGCAGATGAGACAGATTGGTATCATGGTACTCTGGGGATTCTGGATTTTTGGCCATAATAAGATGTTCTAGTGTTCTCTTATCTATATCATCAGCAGAATCCAGACCAGCTTACTAAGTAATATGAGAATATCTGGTCTCTGAGGTATAATAAGATACTACATCAAACTAATAGTCTAGCTCAGATAGGGCAAAACTTGCGGGGTAGCTTCAACCCAATGTATAAAATTTACAATTGACTATTTTTTCTAATATTATCTAATCATGGAAGTGTTTAACAGCAATCAACAAAATGTGGAAGTGCTGCAGGAACTTAATAGGCAGTTTGGTACCAGTTTCCAAGGTGTTTCCCAAGAAATTAATGACAAATAACAATTTTAGTGTCAAATCTTACAACGTTTAGTTGATCTTATTAGTCAATTGGACCGAAATGTGTTGGCCATAAAGATCAAGTGTTGGACAACCGCAGAGTCACCAACAAATGTATTTAAGAGATAACAATTCAGAGAGGAGATCATATGTAGCTGTGTTACTCAGGGGACATTAATCGTCAGGCTAAGGCAGTTAAAAACTCAACTAATACACCCATCTTGAAATGGGGGTGGCCGCACAGCATTTGGGAAGCAACATTGAGACCACTTTTTTCTTCATCAACGAGTTGCAGCAACTTGGAAATAAAAAATCAGTCATGCATCAGTAGAATGAAGCAATGAGAGGATTATTTTGCATGCTCCAACAAGAGAACGGAGATCTCCTCCAGTCAAACAGCAAGCTACAGGTCATGTTCACAAACTTGTAACATGGAGACTGCCCACAAGAGTGATTTTAAGGAGTTTCACGCTATTGTGCATGACATGTTAATAAGCTCACGTATTTGTGGCAGTTTAAGCAGCAATGCCTTCATGAGAGGAGAACTGTACCACTTTAAAAGTTAAAATTGAAGATGAGATACAGAATGGTAGATGTTTATGCCCTCACCAAACCATGCCTTCTGTTCATTGAGAGATGTTAAACAAGAACTTGAGGAAGAAGAAGTTCCCCAAGAACCAATACATCAACCTAAGAGTTCTGTACTGAAATCATGTCCGCTTTACCTCTTTCTGTGGGGGTCCTAGCTCATTAACAGAGCAAACTTGGTCTAGTAACCCAGGATCTTGGGTAAGTGCAGCATCAATGACTTTTGTATCGGAAAGCTACTATCCAGGATTACATAAATCTTTCCTCTGGTTAAATTTTTTTATTTAGCAAACATAAGAGTGTAAAGTTTTGCTAGAAAATGTTCAAAATGACATACATGGAGCAAGTAATCTTTTTAAAGCCACTAATATTATCAAATGTTTAGATGACAAAAGTCAAGATTTTATCATGCCTACTTACCAGAAGAATGTTGGACTTTAGGCTTCTTAATATGCTTGCTGGTGCGTTTTGCACCTGAATACCAACAATTAATTGCAGGAGAAGTATGATTCTCCACTGCAGAAATGAATAATTTCTATGGGTTTAGTCAACCACTTGTAAAAAATATACTAATATTTTAGTTGAAATAAAGGATGTGTTTTTTAAATTTTTTATAAGTAATTCTTGAGGAGTCTAGAAGCAAACCCCCTTAAAGTATCGATTCTTAGTACTTAAACCTATTTAGGCTTGAAATGAGTTGGCGCAAAATTTGGCTTAGGCTAGAAATAGCATATTAGGGAATATTAGGTTTTGGCCTATCTGGGCTCTTGAGACTTGCCTAGCTTAGCTGGATTGACCAATGGAGGGTCAACAGCAAGTAGGATAAATCCGTGAGGCAATAACTTAGTATTTCACTCAATAATTGGGCAAGAAAATATTTGCACCTGATGAGACCCCCTTCAGGGCTATAAAAGGGGGTGGTCGCAGCGTAGATGGTTGAACTAATTTAGAAAGGGGACGGGAAGGACCCTCAGAACAACTCTCCCAATTTTTACACTGTTTTGGTGAATCCTTATGACTGACCATGGGGCTATTCAGCCAAGGAGTGAAGGAAATAGTACTACTCCAATATGAAGATTCCACCTAGAATCGACCAGGTTTTTTTGGCCAATGTTATCCATATCAAAACCCAAGGTATCAAATTGCAATATTAGGCTTGTAATTGTTTGACATTACTCTATTCAAGAGTGTTAGGGGGACAATAAGACCGCAAGAATTGGCCATAAAATCAGTTGATGGTAGCTCCATTATTAAGAAATTTGATGGTTTACTCATCCCCTCGCTTATAAGTGACTACAAAAGGCCCTTCCTGGATGTATACAAGCTTTTCCCTTATAGACATGATACAGTTGTGATAGTAGAGTACCAAGTCTGATACTTGGAAGGAAGGGAGAGGTGTCAAGAGCTCATTAGCAGCTTGGCCCTCTTTTGTGACAGCTTTGGCCAAATTAGTCATAGTGTCATGGAAACAGCAGAAGAAGTTTAGACCAGCCTGCCAGTCAGGATGCGTGAGCACCCAAAAAGCAATCCAGAATGCCAGAGGCATTGCCGACCGTATGGCTTGATATGGAGCCAGGAAATGTGATACCACGAAGTGGTGGTGAAACAGGGTGAGAAGTATCCCGACGACAAACCACACTGAACCCATTCCTAACTCAGTGGTTCTAGCTGCTAGAGGTGGGATTACTGGGAAAGTTTCAACGAGATTTTTGGCATGTGAGACCATCTCATTGGGGGCGACAAGGAGATGGATTCTTTCTTTCCATTGACAGACATAGGGCCATAAGATCCCCATGTATTGCTGCCAGAAGTTCATAAGAACGGGGTTTTAGAGCCAAAAAATATTGGACTCTCTGGGCCCAATTAGCAATGGAGGGAACCATAGTGACCAAAAGAATTGGTAAAGCCCACCCAGAGTGCGGGGTGATGGGCCACCAGGGAAATGCCATCTGTGATGCAGTCAGAAAGGGAAATAAAAATTTGGGTTTTAAGGAAAAATTTTATTTGGAAAGGAAAGTAAGAAAATCAACCAACAATTTTATCAGTGCCATGCAACTGATTAAATAGTGGTCAATTGGGTAGTGACAGGACGGGGTTAGGTCCCACAAATTCGACCTAACTGGCGAATTGTTCGGGAATGGGCGGGTTTATTCTTTGGGAACTGACACTGCAAAATTTGGCGGCGGGCTGAGTCTCTTTCAGTTTGACCTCAAACGTCTGAATCAAGACTCAACTATGTTCCAGTGGTTTGCACAATGGCATTTAGCCTGATGAGCGATGGGAATCCCCCAAGGCCATCCCATATAGGGACAGGTCCATTTGGTTGGGAACAGGTTTGGGACGGCCAATTTTCCCATGCTCAGTCATTTAACCATTCATTCAGTCAACAGCAGCACATCGGGCACAAAACCCAAATTACTATCAGAGGGCTTCAGGCCCTCATCAATGGTGCCCAATATTTGTTCTACTGGTTTAGTAATTGAATTGGAGCTGTCAGGTGATCTGGCTGATATCTCATTCTTCATGCTTTTACAGCCATTCAAATTTCAGCTATCAGCCAGATTACCACCCAAATTAGATCCAGCCAATTTCAATTCAGTAATCTCGGTACAGATTTCACTAATTCCCTACAACAGTTCTACCAAGGTAAGTATGGGTACTGGGGGTGGGATCTGAAGCGGAAGGGCTGTCACCCATTGCTCATCTACTATGTGAGCGAAATCGCCCTGAGTAACAAGGGGTACCTCCATCCTCTTCAGTGTCTTTTTATTTGGGAATGGGAAGATGACCTGAGCGAGAGCCAAAGGACATTCCTCAAGACTTGCACATAGCTTCTGACTGTAACTGGATGATGTGCTTCGCCAACCTCTTCATGGCTTGCTCAGGGTCCATTTTAACTGAGATAATATCTTTTGCTAATAATGCTGGCACTTCAGGTTCCCGTCCAGACAGCACATGGAAAGGAGACATTTTGAGGATTTGATGGTAACTAATATGGTAGGCTATGAGGGCAATTAGTAAGTACAGATCCCAGTGAAGGGGGTCTGAAGTGGCCATTTTTCATAATATAGAGACCAGGGTCCCATTAGCTCTTTCCATGGTACCATTGGTCGAAGGGTTATAAGGGGCATAAAAGATCTGTTGCGTGGCCATGGAGGTAACGAGGATCTTCACCACTATGGAGGTAAAGTTTTCCCATTATCACAGAGAAGAACCTGGGGGCAACTATGTCGAGCAAAAATATACTGATCGAGGAAAGAGGCTGTAGCCTTGGAATTTAAGCTGAAAGGCCACAGCTTCAACCCATTTGTTAAAATGGTCTATGCCTACTAGAATATATTGATTTCCCCTAGTAGTCTGGGGTAGAGGACCAACCACGTCTAGACTTATTGTGTGAAAGGGTTGTTGAGGCGTAGTGGGTTGGTATTGACTGAGTCTTGAGCTGTATTGCTTTTTGAAGGTCAGAAAGGCGTCCAGGACCTCATTTATGGTCTCCATGACGCCCTCCCAGTAATAACGCTCTTCAAACCACTCATATGTCTTCCATACCCTGCTATTCCTTAAAATAGAATGGGACTTCAAGATGACAGGTACTCTCTTTGATGGCCGGAGATAGGGCAAACAGAGACCCCTATTTTCTTGTAAAGCTTCCCATCATCCACCTTGGTGTTGTGGGAGTGATGAGCTAGCATTTTTTGTAAAGGTTCATCCTCATCCCCCTATTCATCAGGAGTCATCAGGAGGTCATGTAACCTCTCAGCTTCACTAATATCTAAATGAAGGACAGGAAACTGCGTCAACCCATCAACGTTCATATGGCGGGTTCCCGCCCAATGCTCAATTGCCATGTCATAATGATTCTGCTTCAAAGACCAGCGAGCCAACCGTCCCGTGGGGTCCTTCAAGTTCTGAAACCACTTCAATGAGGCGTGGTTGGTAATTACTTTTAAAGGGAGTCCCATATAAGAAGGGGTAGTAGTGCTTCACAGTGATCAGGACATCAAGGCATATCTTCTTAGTGATGCTTTAGTTGTGTTTAGCCTTTGAGAGTATTTTGCTGAAGTAGTAAAAAGATGATTGACCCCATGCTCGTCCGGCTGAGCCAAGATATCTCTAATGGCATAATCAGAGGCATCCGCGAACAGCATAAAGGACTTGTCATAGTCAGGGTGGCGGAGGATTAGCCTTTGTTGCAGTAAGTTCTTTAAGTTCTTGAACGTGGCTTTTTATTCCGCACCTAATGGAATAGAGTGTTCTTAGCTAAGAGGCGGAAGAGGGGCTCACTAGTTAGGCAATCTTGAGGATGAATTGGTGGTAATACCCCATCATGCCCAAGGGTACCTGGATGTTGCAGAAGGTTTGCACACTGGCATCTTAGATATAGCTGCGACCCTATCTTGTAAAGTTTGAATCCCATCTTGAGAGATGGGTGTCAAAGGAATCCAGCTTTTTCTGAAAGAAAAAACATTATGATGGCTTCAATTTGATGTTAGAAGCCCGCAGGCGTTGAAACACTTCTTATAAGTAGGTGAGTTGTTCATTAAAGGTTTTTGAAAACACCGTGATGTCATCAAGATAGACGATGACACAACTCAGCTTTAGATCTGAAAAATATGGTCCATGGCTCACTGAAAAGTGGCAGGCGCGTTGCACAACCCTTGCGGTAGTTGGGTAGGTTGAAAGAGACCCTCACTGCAAATAGAGTGCATTTCTCCTGGTCTATAAAAGAAGGGTCCATTTGCTAATAATCACTAGCAAGTCTATGGCGGAATAAGTTAGAGCTGGATAGTTAGGCTAGGGCGTCATCAATGCAGAGGGTAAGGTAACTATCCTTTTTAGTGAAGTTATTCAGTTTGCAGTAGTCCATAACTATTAATGACCGCCATTCTTCTTTTTAATTAGCAATGAGAGAGATGACCAAGGGCTTTGAGAAGGTACCAGCAGCCTCTCATCCAGCGACTGTTTCAGCTCCGTCCTCATTTAAAGCTCCTAAACCCTTGACTTCCAATAAGGCTTGAATCAAATAGGATGGGCATCACCAACGTCAATGGTATGAGTCAAACCCTTCATATGTCCATAGTCAGTATTGGATTTTGAGATGTACCTATAGGACTCCAGGAGAGAGTGAACTTTTTTGATTTCTTTGCGGGTTAGATCCTCAAAATTTAAATATGGGCAAAGCGCATATCATTTGGTCCGTAGGTAATCCTAGATCTAACATATACGCAATATAATGGACTTGTCAGATGTTTCTAATTGGCATCAGAAGGGATTTTCCAACCTCCTTATGATTCTTTACGATCAATCCTTGTTAGTAAGATTCCTCAACATAAGATTGATGGGTCACTGGTAGGCAGGGTCTAGGATACCCGGCAATACCTGAGGTTCCAAAGGACTTATCCTATCAATGCTTGTTAAGTGCATTAGGCAGTTATGCAGGCTTTGCATAGTAATTTTAGTGTCTATCACCTTTTGTTCACCCTCTTTGACTACTACCTCCTCTGACGCAAAAAGCAAAATTCCCTCTGAAACATCCACTGAGTTGGCAGCTTTTTTTGTTTCTGTCTAATGTGGTATAAATAAGATTGAGGACAGAGGAAGGGTACTAATTGCTGCATGTGTATTCTTTTTCTTAGGCTCATCGTTGATAAAGACTAAGGGAACTTCATAATTTAGAAGTGAAAAAAATCCCTGTTTCATGTTGATAATTCCGTCATACACAATCATGAATTGAGTACCAATGAGCTGGTTGTATGCGTTATTTTCCAATTCCATAGAGGGGGCAGAAAGGAGGAGCTACCCAATACATATGGGTAAAGAAGATTATTCATCAATAGCTCGTGTGTTGTTGTGCCCCTCAGCTCCAAACTCTTGCGAATAGTCCAGATCAGGCGCCAACTTAATTTTATTAATGATATTTGAAAAGATCACGTTAACTGGAGCACCAATATAAATGATGGCTAGAACTCGCACCTTATTGATGACAACCTCTACCTTGGTTATAGTGCTACCGAAAGTAAAGGGGAGGGCGAAGATCTCCTTTAAACGGAGAGAGAAGGCAAGGCGTTGAGCAATCGCAGGGTATTTATCTTTGATAGATTAGAGGTTATTGACCTGCTGGGTATATCGGAACATTGTATTAATAAGCTGGTCAGAATCACTGGCAGTATCAATCTCTTTTGAACACCGCAACACCTGTTGGATATATGTTTGTCAGGGTATCATGGCCATGTCAATTCTTTCAGGCTTCAACCTATCTGGTATCTGAACTTCCATGGGAGCTCCTAGGACATAGTAGCTCATGTCTCCACCACCCCCTTCAAACTTATCATCAGAGGGGTTGTCAATGCACCCCAAAGAGTTAATAATATGGGGCCAATAAACTGGTTTGTTCTTCTCACAGGGGAAGGCCATTTGGCGCTTATCTACCCTTTTGGCTTTTAAAAATGCATTTTGGCTGCACTAACTTTTGGGGGCACTTGATGAGAAAGATTCTTTCTGACGCATGGTCAGAGGTGAGGCCTTTGTTGTTATTGAGGACGGCTTTGAGGGACGTGAGGGTGGAGCCATAGTGATGGACCCCATAAGAGAGAGTGTAGGGTGTGATGAGAACTCAACTGATTTCATCAGGCTAACTTGGGGTGCAGTTGAGGGGAGAGAGCCTGACCTTGTCACCCCTGGTGCCCTCTGGCCAACCTCTAACAGAGGAGGGCAGTCTAGCTTGGGGTGCCCCATAGGAACTGGCTTTGGAAGGGTCATTATGACTTCCTGGGTAGTCATAGCTTCATGGAGATCAAATCTATAATAATTCCTCTTTTATATCACGAACATTTCATAGGGAATGCTCCACTGAGACAATATAATGGCTAAGGTAGAGTAAAGGCTAATCCAGCCAGAATGCAGCAAGCACATTATCCAAAGGTAGCATGTTAACGAGCAGGAGAGGCTGGGCCGAACTGTAAAACTGGTCAACAAAGGTGGAAAATTTCCCCCTCAAGTAGACTTAGGCATATAAACGCCTCTTTTTTCCTAAGCAAGCTCTGCGTGGATACAAATTACTCAATAAGCGCGTTTTTTACTTATGCTCAAGTTTTTAAGTGTGGCCATATAAGGTTTATCACCATTTGGGCTAAGTGGCTGAGGCAGGAAAGGATATGCTTTACTTTTTGGGGATTGGTTGTCCCCTCCATAACAGCCTCATACACTAAGAGGAATGAGACAATGCTACCCTCTCCTGGGGTAAATTTGTCTCTGAAAGGGGGCTTTGAAAAAACTGGAGTAGCCTCATGAGAGGCTTGGATATGCATTATTTTGAGGGTTTCAAGTTGAGACAGGGCGCTGGTTAACTGCTGAGCAAGAGCACTCTATCTGGGGGTCAGAGGCAATGGGGAGGTTGTGATTGTTAATTACTCCAACCCCCTCCATTTTTATAGTGTTTTGTGGTGTAAACACTCTTATTAAGAACCACTTGTTGTATTTTAATCTTTTTAATATTCTCACTGGTGCGTTTAGCACTTAAATACCAACAAATAATTGCAGGAGAAGTATGATTCTCTACTGCTGGGATAAATAATTTTAGGGTAATTCAACCACTTGTAATTAATATACTTTTATTATAGTTGAGATAAAATGGGTTTTATATTAGTTTTTGTTAGTAATTCTTGAGAAGTCAAGAGGAAAAACCTCTTAAGATATCAATGCTTAGTAATTAAACCTATTTAGGCTTGAAATGAGTTGGCGCAAAATTTTGCTTAGGCTAGGAATAGCATATTAGGGAATATTAGGTTTTGGCCTATTGGGGCTCTCAAGACTCGCCTTGCTTAGCTGGAACAATTGATGGAGTGTTGAAAGCAGGTAAAATAAATTTGTGAGGCAAGGATTAATATTTCACCTAATTCATTTGGCAATTAAATATTTGCACCTGATGAGACCTCCTCCAAGGCTATAAAAGGGGGTAGTTGCAGCGTAAGTGGTTGAATTAAGTTGGAAAGGGGACAGGAAGAGCCCTCAGAACAATCTCTGATTTTCAACTGTTTTGGTGAATCCTTATGACTGAACATGGGGCTATTCAGCCAAGGAGTGAAGGAAATAGTACTACTCCAATTTGAAGGTTCCACCTAGAATCGACCAGGTTTTTTTGGCCAATGTTATCCATATCAAAATGCAAAATACTCTTATCACAATATTGAACTTGTAATTATCCAACAAGGAACATTGGAACTTTGCTGATATGGAAAACACAGTTTACAAGAGTTCATAAGTCCCAAATGCATGGTTATTCAGAAGGCTGAATTTATGACTATTCAGTTCAAGAAGAACGAAACCATTGCCATGTCATGGACCTATTTTATCACAATGATCAGGTTTTTCTGGGTGCTAAAGGCAAGGTGTACTTCAACATCAAGTTTTTACGTCCAAATGCCACCAAGGAATATCCAGAGCTCCACCGTTCCTTGCTTCCAGAACTTGTGAAAAAAAATTAGATATACCCTCAATGATCAAGTACCTGAGGAGGTACAAAATTACTTTTTAACAGTCAAATGTGGAAATGCACATCTTTGATCCCCATAAGTTAATGAAGCCAAAGGGATCACAGAGGCATTCCCTCCACAATAAGGAAACTTTTTCAGTCACTGCAATTTAACTGATATAACTTGTTGGATCTGTGAATTAAAAGCAGCGCAATCTCCTGCCTTATACGGCACCCTGGGGTAAACTTTGTGACTTCTCAATAGGATGACAGCCAAAGGAAAGAGTTTCAGCAGTAGAAGGGGATGCTCTACTGCTGGTTATTATATAGTTTTTTCCCAAAAATAAAAGGATAATTTGAGTCATTATCATACTCAGGAACCCAATTAAAGTATTCGCATGGTGGCAGCCATCACCAAAATTCAACGAAAATTATTTTAAATTTATTGCGGGGAAGGCTGACCATGGGACAAACACTTCTGAAATTGACTTGACTGAGACAACACTTAGTAACAGGGAAGGCACCCTAGAGAAGCGATGCTATCTCTTGTTGCTAGCGGGAACGCCACTTATGGGGAAGGGGAGGAACGCGTGAAGGGGCCGTAGCCACAATTGAAGATGTGTGGAGGAAGGGGTCTGATTCGATGAACCAAACTGGGAACCAGGAGGATACCAGCTGTTGGCGGCGTGGTGGGAGGTATCCAAACATCCATGCTTGAAAGTGGTTCACCAAATGAGACCGGAATCTGCGGACAGCTTCTGGGAGGGTGGGGATGGAGCCTGCGAGGCATCCAAGACAATCGTGTGGATAGTCCACATGGCGATTGCAACCACCAGAGCATGGAGGGAGGGTGGAAGGGGGAGGCCATTGATGAAGCAAACATATCTCTTGACAGACTGAAGGGATGTGTTTGATTCTGGCCCAGTAAACGTTGAACTTCGCGCCATATCACTTTAGAGGTAGGACACTTCTCCAGGCGGTGGAACAGCGTTCCATACTAGCCACACACGATGCAGGATGAGTGTAAAGCGTTAGAACTCTCAGCTGTACGGTACACCCGCCTCAGGCAGCGCCACACATGGGAGCGGATTTGAGGCTGCAACAGAGGATGGTGAGCATATTTCCAGATGGTTTTTTGGGTCTCGATGGAGTAAGGGATGTCCATCATGTCCAGGTAGTCCACCCTGGATAGGACATGGGGCCATATGGGGATCACGCCATCATGGATGGGTAGCCCCTGTACCTCTTGTGTGAACTGAGGAGAGGGGCGGCCTCTTCGGGTTGTATGTCCACTAATACGAATTCTCCACTCTGCGCTTCGCATGGAGAAGAGGATTCTTTTGTAGTGGGCTTTAGTACCGTGAGGACCTGTGGCCGATGGGTGTAAAGCCAGGTATTTCATCAGGGAGTGGTGGTTTAAAGGGATTGTTGAGGCCCAAGGTGCGGGAGAAGTTGGAGCAGGCTGTGTGGGACCAGTGTTGGGAGGGGAGTGTAGGGGTGGTGATGGCCGCAATCCAGGTACCCAAGATCTTGGCCGCATGGGCTCTGAAGTCAAGCAGGCCCATACCACCATGCTGATGAGGGCCAAACATGACTTCTAACCGTACTGACGGAGGGCGGCCTGACCATAGCCATCCTTGCAGCAGGGCATGCAAGGATAAGAAGAAGCTTGGGGAGAAGGGATGGCGTGGGCTCAAAACCAGACTTTAAAGAGGAGCATAGAGTTGGCCAAAACGACCCTGCCAGTAAGGGAAGTAGGGTGGGCTCTAAGGGAGGCTATGCGCTTCATCACGCTGTCTAGAATATGACTCTCCATTACTGCTGATGCGTATCCGCCTGCCTCCACCCACACGCCCAGATGGCGGACTGGCCCTATGGTAGGGCGTGGCACAAAGGGGAGCACCAATGGGGCGGTGTGGGGTGAGCTGGGAGGGCGAGCGCGTTTGTGAGCAGATGGGCCGGACTGGGCACTGGTTGAAGGGGCTCAGCAGTTTTGATACCAACCAAGGAGTATGATTTAGTTTTGGAGGCGTTCAGTGAAGCATTACTTACCCGGGAATACTCCTGGATGAGAACTTCAAGTGTGCGTGCATCTTTATTATTAGACACCCCCACAACACAGTCATCTGCGAACGCCATCATCTTGACTGAGGCTTGGACTGGCACATGGACCCCAGTGAGTTGGGCATTCACATTTCGAAGTAGTGGGTCAAGGCTGAAGTTGTATAAGAGTGGGCTAAGGGGGTCCCCTTGTCGCAAGCCCCTTTGAGGGCGGACTACATTCATTAGGAAGCCAGGGCCACGTACAGCCATTGTTGCAGATTCCGTGAGCAGCATCACCCAGTTGATGAAGCAAGGGGGTAAGCGGAATTGATGGAGGCAGGCCCTGAGGTATTCCCAGTTTACTCTATCATAGGCCTTCTGTTGGTCCAAGAATGCAAGTGCCCCAGAGGCTGTGGACTGGCACGCGTTGGCCACAGAGTGCACGTTGTCCCAAATTGACCTTCTGGGTATGAAACCGAATTGTTCTGGGGAGATGGTGGCAGATGCTACAATCCCTAAACGGTTAGCCATGATTTTTGTTAAAATTTTTGTATCCGTGTTAGTTAAAGAAATGGGGCGCCAGTTGGCTAAGTCTAGCTTGTCCCCTTTCTTGAAGAGTGTAATGGTGAAGGCCTCTTGTCCTCCTGGCAGGAGGCGTGTTTCCAAAAGGCTCTGGCTAAGTGAGGCCAACAGTAGTGGGGATATATATTTGAAGTACTTTCTGTAGAATTCATATGGAATGCTATCCAGGCCTGGGCATTTTTGGTTTGGGTGCACCGCGAATGGCTATCTATAATTCATTTGGAGTAATCAAATTCATTATTTCTGGGTATCAGGAAACGGTGCGGATGTGGGCTCAGTTGAGAAATTCTGCCACTTCAGCTGGCTGAATTGGATCAGATTGTTACAACTCAGAGTAATACTTTTGTATTTTGATTGCCACTTCAGCTGGCGTATCCGCAATGGAATCATCTGATCTTTGCACCTGTGTGCAGGCCATGCTCTGGAGTGGTGTGAAAATTTTTTTAAAAAAACATGCAGTGCACTTGTCACTTTTGTGATGCGTTTGGCCCTTTACTGAACATAAACCCGATGTTTGTGTTGCCTTTCGAGCGCGTTGAGGTGGGCAGCTGCCTCCACCCACTTCTGGCCCCATGCATAGCTGTATCCTGTAGCTGGGATGTTGGACTCCAGGTGTGCCAACTCTGCCAGAGCGTGTAAATGACAGCTGATGTGGCTCATGAGCGTCTGGAGGAGAGGTGGCAAGATTGGCAGATGGTATCTTCTTTGAAAGTTGCGCATGTGGAAATTTGGGCTACACAAAACGGTGCAACAAACTCTTTTGCCAAAGTTGCTGATTCCACCCATGTGGAAAATCCTAGCGACGCGAGCTTGGGGGCGGATTTTGCACCAATGTGGGGCCTTGGAAGCTGTGACAGGTAGGTGGTAGGTTATCAAGATCAGTTGATGGTCAGAGAATTCCAATTTGTTGTTTTAAAGTGGGATATGTGGGGTTGGAATTTTGCCAGCGTAAGGATAAGGTCAATGCAGGACATGGACCTTGATTGGCCATTGTGGATGTGGGGGCGCATCATGTTCTCAAGCAGCGGGGCTTGCCACGGCAGTGCATCCATTAACCTAAGGGTGGCCTTTAGAACGCAAAGTTCAACGTGGCCCTGGGGGGCATGGGAGGAGGAAGGCCACCGGTCTGTTGGAGTGTTTAGCCAACAGTTCATGTCACCAACTATGAAAGGGTCTGAGGGTAGCAGGAGGGATTTGACCAATGAGAAAAATTCCTGACGCTCTCATGCACCGTTTGGGGCATATATGTTGATGATAGCATGTACCACATCAGCCCACAAAAAAGTGACAATGAGGACTCAGCCATTGAGGAAGGTTTCTGACAATAAAAATTTGAAAAAATTACTTTCCAAATTAGCACCCCGCAGTGCTTTGACCAAAAGGATAGGGATGGGAGGAGCATTGTTTTCAAGCCTCCTTGGAACCTCACGGACAGTGGGACTCCTGGATGGCCAGGATACCCATGGGTAAATTTTGTTGTAAAAAACTCAGTTTCCTAGCCTGGGACGGCGAGGCCTTGAGTCTGGCGATATTCAAAGTCCCTAAAGTGAAGGTTTCCCCCATTGCACCTTAGGTGCGAGGGGGTGGGCACCCAGGCCCACTAGCCTCCTCTAGATCCCCACGGGCCTTCATGGCAGCGTGGGTGTTTGCAGCAACGCTATTGGTATTTTTGTTAAATTTTTCAGAAAGGTTTGCATTGGCTTTTGCCTTCACTTTTTGTTTCCCCGACGTTGGACAAATTTTTTGTGGTGCGGATGAGTTCAGTGCACCATCAAGAGGGGCAAAAAAAAATTTCAGGTAGGTTGAAGGCCAAGTCAGTTTCGACTGGAGCTTGGTTGCAAAGATCAGGAGAATTTGAGTCACCCATCGGATCCTCAGATTGGGTGGCCCAATCAGTATGGGCTTCCTAATCTGATTGGTTATGGATTCCCAATTTGCTTCTGCCACGAAGGTTTCAATGTCCTCCTGGCGTTGGGAGTGTGAGATAGCAGTGGTGACTTTGGCCACTTCCTTGGCCACAGCCCTGAGGGCCTGCTTGGCCTTCTTTCACTCTTGCGGGGAAATAGGCCTTACCAGTAGGTAGCAGCCTTGTGCTCCCCACGGAAAAGCCTCTTTGGTGCTTACGGTTGGTTTGTAGTGCGCCTCTCCTCTGGCCATGGCCACTGAGGGGTGCTCTTGGAATGTGACGCCCTCCTTGGTGGGGCATGCATGTGCCTTATGGCCAAACGCATCACAGTGGGTGCAGATGGGGGCGCTCTGTCCATGGTTACCTGGAAAGGGTGGGTGGTATGCCCTTCAATATTAATAAAAGAGGAGTGCAAAATCTGGGTTAGGTCCTTCACGATCTCCTCAGTTGGGGTCAGAACTGCGATGGCTTTGCTGGTGCACAGGTGTGGCATCAGCGTAAAGCATTGCATTTCAAAAGATTGTATTTCGCCGTAGATGGTGAGACCATCTTTCAGGTGTTGCTCCAAAATGTCACATTTTACTGTAGTAGGCAAGAAGTTGAACGTGAGGAAAATTTGGTTGAATTTTGTCCATCTAATGCGTTTTGTTTTGACAGCCCGTTGCCCTTTGGGGAGGTCAATCACTATGCGCACTGCAGCAGCCTCATCTGCTGCCTCCTTGTTTTTGAAACCTAGGTCAGCCAACCGCGTGACATGGAATGAGGTGCGACATACACTGCAGTCGGGAAAAAAGTGTGCACATCCTCACAAAATTTTTCCCATAAAGCCGTTTGTTGGATGTCCAGAAACACGCAGACTCCGTATTCCACCAACGAAAGTGGCTGGGAGTGCGGCGTATTGATGTACTGGTTGCATCGTGCTTGCCAAGTGAGGATTTCCAGGGAAATAGCGACTGCCAGTTTTTTGAATTTTTTTCTATTCTGCCAGTTTCTCTGGGGCGTTTTTGAACGTTTGAGGCCCCGGGCCTACCACCTGCTCCTCTTACCTTACTTGCCCAACTGCTCCCTGACATGGGCGCAGACTAATCTCCTCTATGAGATTATCAAACTAGATTCAGACTTGAATTAAATGGGTTGCAAAAGTGATTGCAACGAGAGAGAAAAGTTTCAATGAGAATTATGGAACAAGAGGGATAAGAAGTTATTTTTAAACCATAAATAACCAGATCTCTGAGCACTATTAAATCTGAGATACTGAGGATTCCTAAAATATACCTCTAAATGGATTCAAAGTCATCATACTAATTGAGACTTTGAATACCCACTTACCCGATGTAGGAGAACAGATTAAGACTATAACTAATTCAAGTCAATACTCCCTCCATACTTACCATAAATGAGTATTTGCACTTTCTTTAAAGTACTTATAATTTTATCTCTGTAAACAAGGTTCTGAATTGATCTGTTGTCATTAGCGGAACTCCCATGAATGTAAAATCTAGTTAGTTAGCAAAACCGAAATAACTCCTGATGCAGGCCACCATTAATGATATGAAATGGCTGTCTCTAGAGAATACAAGTGAAGGGGTTTATAACGTGTTATAATGAGGTTCAGCTCTTTGCAAATTAGTACCCCTTCTATTTATTATTTCACAATGATAAATACAATTTCTAGTCAGCACTAGCTTTAATAAGTTTTATGGTATTTTAGACTATGATGAGAACACTTTTACTATCATATTTTAAACATCACCAAATTACTTGAGGGATAATCAGACTTCTCTAACTAAATGAAGCAACCTAATTAATGTGGTTTACAATAATATGTAGTCCCTATATAGTACCAACAAGCGGGCCGCAAGAGTTCCCCTATACTAGACTCATTCTTGAGAATAATGACATCCCATCAAAGCCTCTAGAAGTTGTGTTATATACCCTGGAGAACAGCAATTGGTGGCCACTTGGATGAGCTTGGAGCTACCTGAAGGGTTGCTGGGAGAAATTAACTCTCCTTGGCTATGGTTGAGGGATGATCCTTTTGCTGCTCCTGGTATTATATTGTCTGGTCACCAGGAGATCTTCATATTAATTGCCAAACTAATTACCACCAAAATTTAAGTTAATAGAGGGCATATGAATGCAAGCATACACCTTATTCCAATGAAAGAAATTCGAAAAGTATGCTGAGTTTGGTGTTGGTACTTTGCCCTAGTAGGTGTGGAGCCTTGACTTTAGGATTCACTTCATTTAAGGCAATATTAACCTATATCTGTCATTTTTATTATATTAATTTATATTTTATCAGACATACAGTGCAAAAATATTATTAAACTTAATTTATACATAATCAAATGATTAAAAAACCCAAATTCACAACTACATAATTTCAATAAGAATTGTCAAGACACTCTACCTATCTTTTGCACCCAAGTGACCTACATTCTTAACTCAGAAATTTCAATAATGAATGGCGAAATTTTAATAAATATTTACCTCTCAAAATTGACAATATATTGCTATTGATGATTTTTTTAAATCAGATTCCCGATGTCATGTGAGTATTATTGTACTCAGGTGATCAGCTACTGTTCCCATGAAGTACAATAAAGAGCTGTCTGATGAATCTCCTCCTAAACATTGGACAGACTAAGGCAACTCTGGATATTAGGGAAACAATCCTTTCTGTTGTATTCTGAATATTTAAGATATATCCAGATCATGCTTATCAGATTTCATTATTCTTTCAGTTCCATTTATTTTATAATAATCTTTGCTTTATCCTAGCACTATAAATAGTGCTACTTTTTATTAATTAAAACCTTTTTACTACTTTTATTTCATTTAAGTCTTAAGTCAAACTCCTTGCGTGCCAACTAGGCAGGTAAAAATAGCTATGGTCCATATTTTACCAGCTGTGACGAAAATCATAGTGCATTTGGATCTATATCACCAGAGTTTTCTTAAACCTTAAGCACTAGTGAGCAATTAAGTGGGAATCTCAGCAACTGGTGCTCACCTTATGGAATTAGTATCATGTGAACTTGGTTTCAAAAATGCACAAAGACGTCTTATAAAAAAATGAGCATAATCAGCTGGTTACAGAAGAGAAGTGGGTCAGAAGAGAAAATTATTAATCTCTAATGCCAAAAACCCAAACCCATTGTCTGGAAGTTCAGCATAGAGGACTTTCTGTATGTCAGAAGATTATTAAATACCTCCATAGACAACATAAATGCCTCGGCGTCCTCATCATTTTGGTGCACCAATGCATCTCAGTGTTTCATTGATATAACAGCCAACCTGCATGCCTCTGCGTCCTCTCCATTTTTCTGCATCATTTCTAGCAGTTTTGATGACAAAACATCCAACCCAATTGCCTCAGCGCCCTCTCCATTTTCCTGAGCTATGCATCTCATTGTTTTGAATTGAAACAGCTAACCCAAATGCCTTAACACCCTCTTTACTTTCCTGCGCTGATGCACTTCGATGTTTTGTAATAAAACGGCCAACAAAGGTGCCTCTGCGCCCTCTTTTTTTCTCTGCATTAAAGCTCAATGCTTCTTTGACTACAAAATCAGAACCACCAAGACAAATTTTCGCCCCTTTACCCAATTATATATCTTTAAAAACTTTTTATTATTTATTTTTACTAATACTTTAGGGTTTTCAGCAATGGCAAAGAACTAAAACCCTCTGTAAAAATTTATTAAAGAAAAGTGTTTTAAATAGTTGCTGCTGGAATGCCAATATAACGTCCCTATCATGACAACCCCTCTAGATGTCAGGGATTTAAAATGTCCCACCAATTTAAGTCTTGATTTCAAATTTTATCTAATAATATTGGCCACCATACCAAAAATTAAACTGAGCCACTCAATGAGAACCTTTAAACTAACCCAACTGAGGACACAGCATCAAGACTTATAATCAACTTAAACAATGGTTTCTCTTTGCCAACCTAGCTTTCTAACATTAATGTAAGTCCTGAGGAACGTCCTCTGGGCGTTAATTGGGCCATCTTCCCATTCCTGAGCAAGAAGGCACCGAAGAGGATGGCTGTACCCCTCATTACTCAAGGCGATATCGCTCACATGGTAGACGAGCGCTGGGTAACAGCTCTCCTGCTTTGGATCCTGCTTCCAGTACCCACACTCACCATGGCAGAACTGCTATGGGTAATTAGTGAAATTTGTGTCAAGATCAAACAAAATGAAATCAATTGGAGCTAATTCAAGCAGCAATTACTCCAATGCTTGGTTTCAAATAGTCAAAAAGGTATGAAGACCAATCTATTGGCTGGAATGCCTGACAGTTGCAATTCAGTTAATACGACAATAAAAAAGTCACCCCCCTCCCAAAGTCATTGGGGATCATCCCCAACAGGCAGGTAACAGCATCGGACACCATCAATGAGGGTTCAAAGCTCCCCACTGGCAAATTGGGCATTGCGCCTGATGCAATGCTATTGACCGAATGAGCAGCCCAGTACTGAGCACAGGCAGGTTGGACGTCCCAAACCCGTTTCCAATTAAATGGTCCCACCCCTATGTGGGGTGGCCTTGGGGTATTCCTGCTGCTCGTCAGGCTAAACGCTGTCACGCCAACTGTCAGAAATGCAGTCAAGCCTTGGTTCAGAGATTAAAGGTTGAACCAACAGTGATTCAGCCTGCCACCAAATTTTTTGATGTCATTTCCCAGTTAAATTATCTGTTCCCCATTCCCAAACAATTCGCCAGTTAGGTCAAACTTGCAAAGACCTGATCCCAGCTTGTTTCCCCTTAAATCAACTACTATTTAATTAGTTGCAGCGCACTGAGAAAATTGTTGGTCAATTTTTTCATTGTAAATTTTTCACTAAAAAACCTTCCCCAAGTATATAGTTTTTATATGTTGAGAACTAACCCGCCTCTTCCACCGGCACTCTCATACCCCTCAGGGTTAATGGCCATGTTTGTCTGGTATCTTATTTTGTGCCTGTACAAAATTCTGGCTTTCTGGAAAATATTGGTGAAACTCCTTTCCAGGTTCATATTCGTCATACCAGCAGCAGTGCCCTGGGCATTCTGGTTTGCCGTTTGGGTGCTCTGGCACCTTGGCTGGCAGGCCAGTCAAATTCTTACTTTCTGTTCACCTGACAATTAAGGTCTTCAACCATCTGGAGTTCAATTCAAGAAAAAAAACTACAATCCATGAATTTCTCATTTCCAACTTTTATATCCTATAGGGGATCAATGACGTGCTTAATGTCCTGACTGTCCATTTCTTCCAGAAAATTGGCAATTGTGAAGGACAAGCATCCATAGCCACCCTGACTGGTGCGGTTGTGTGCTGTGGCTTGTGTCAAGAAGCTATACAACCCTGAAACCCTCCCTCTAGGCAAACTCACTATTGAGCAGGCTCTGGGGAACCTCCAAGTTCAAAGCTTATAGTACAAGACTTTTAACATAATCTGCAGCCTGCGCCGTGACCATACTAAAGTTTTGAAGGATTTGAGCTCTATCCAAGACCAACTGGCCGGCTTTGAGGGAGAGTCCCAGAAGTAGAATGAATTCTAAATATCTCTCTATGAGGACGCTTTCCAGCATGACTCCATCAGCTCCTCTGAGGCCTCTGTATTCCCCATGTGCCCCTAGGCTCATCTACACAAGGAGGACTGCACAGTGTGACAATCCATTTATGCCAAAGCCAACGCCATCCTGCGCCTCAAGATCTCAAATCAAAGCTGCTGAAAAAGTTTAAACAGTTGTCATTAAAACTCAAAGCAAACTTGGGCTTACTTCAGTTTACCCCACTGGTGTTGACAATGTTTTATAACAGCTACTATTTTATTGACTCTGTGGATGGTCCCCTACTTTTGGTTGAGTCTTTTTCCCAGGTGTGGGAGCCTACCAGGTAGTTGTATAGAAAGGGGTCTACAAAAAGGCTTTGAAACCCCCCAGTTAAGGCTTGGATGGGGCTCTGTCAGAATTTTTCCCCGGTAGGTGTGAAGCTTTGACTTTGGGATTTCAATTAAGTTATTTATTATGAAAATCTCAGTCTATATTTGTTTTTTTTGTTATTTTTATTAATCAATCCCTTATTTGGCTTACAACCAAAAATATTATTACCCTTAATTTATACAGCAATAACGATCAATAACATTAAATTCACAACTAAACAATTTCAAAAATAAATCACCTACTTATCACTCTACCTACAGTTGCACCCAAGTGACCTACATTGCTTAGCTAAGGAATAAATTAATTATGAATGGCGAAATCATAATCAACATTTACCTTTCAGAATTTCCACACATTTATATTAGGAACTTCTTTTAAGATCAGCTTCCTGATGTCATAGGTATATTAATGTACTCAAGTGATGCGCTACTATTACCATGAAGTACAATGAAGAGAATTCTGATGAATCTCCTCCAAATCATTGCACAGACTAAGGCAACGCTGGATATATTAGGAAACCAATACTTTCTGTTGATTTCTGTATTTCTAGGCTAAATACAGAGTATGCCTATAAATCCCATTATCTTAGCATCTCCTTTATTTTATATTGATCTTTGCTCTATACTAGCACTAATAATAGTGCTACTTTTTCTTATTTAAAGTACTTTTACTAATTATATTCAATTAAGTTTAAGGTCATTCTTTTTGAGTGCCAAATATGCAGGTTTTAGAATAGATTTGGTCCCTATTTACACCAGTTTTGACTTACAAGCATACTGCAATTGGTTCTATATTTCCAAGATTTCCCAAAACCTTAAGCATCAGCAAGCAACCAATTAGAAACTCTCACATTAGGAAATTTAACAGAGTTTTGATTACTCAAGTCACATCTCAAAAAGAGTGCGGTCACTACATGTGCGCAACTCAACTGATTAACTGAGTACCATAAAGTCTAAGAGTTGGCCCTCATACAAAAATTTGAACAAGTATTTGCAATGACAACTTCAACTTCAGATACGCTGTGGGGATCAAGCATCCCGTTTAAACTGGGGACGCAAGACCCATTCAATTGAAGCTGATAAAGAGATGTAAGGCCAGAGATAAGGAGGTTCAAAAGGAGTTGGAGAAGAGCATACATCAAGGAATGGTCATCCCCTTGCGCAGCCCAAAGATCATTCTGGTGCTTATAGGTAAGAAAAGTTGTCCAATAGAGTCGTCATTGATTACCAGCGTTTAGATAATATAAATAAAAAGGATTCTATCCTTTACCTCAAATATACGATGCCTTGAACCAATTAGGAGGAGCTCAATATTTACCATTTTGGATCTCATCAGCAGATACTAGAAGATAGTTTTACTGACTTAAGATCAGGAAAGTGTGCAATTTTATTTTCAAGGATTGATTCCACCTGACTCAAATGCCTTAGAGACTTTACAATGTACTGCTTACCTTCCAGTGGGTGATGGAAACTATCATGGGAGAATTTAATATGAGTTGTGTTTTAGTCTACCTCAATGATATAGATGCATTCTCAAAAGCGTTTACCCAACATCTAGCGCGTTTGTAAGAGGCAGTTCAGAGGTATTCCTGAGCTCAGTTAAAAAATCAGGACAAGAAAATGGCATTTTTTTAGTCCTAAATGGAATATCTGGGACTAATTGTTAGCATTCAAGGAATATGGCCACAACCTCAAAATCTCAATGCCAACAGCTTATGAGAGAACCCTTTAAGCGAGATATCCAAGTTTTCTTGGTATTTTTGGATATTTATGCTAATCCATACTAGGATTAACACAACTTTCTGAGCCATTATTCCATCTATTTCTAAGATGAGTCGCCTTCCATAGGTCACAAGAATGAAAAGACTCCCTTAAACGGCCGCGGAAATCTTTGACTGAAGCCCACATTCTGTGATACCTTAACTTAAATCATCACTTTATGGTACAATCTGATGTGTTCTTTATGGTTATAGTATCTGTACTCTCTCAGTTAGGGGATGACTGGAAGGTGCATCAAGTAGGCTTCTGCAATCATGCCTTAAACAATCAGGAATGCAATTACACAATATCTGTGCGATATTGATTAACTATCATATATGCTTGTAAACAATCAAAGTCTATATCCATTGAAGACTAAATTCAAGATTGTCAAGACCATCCTTCCTTGCAAGGGTTATATAATCTTAATGAAACTAAAGGTTGTTTATCACAATGGGCCATGAAACTAAAGCCTACGACTACAACATAATTCATCACTTAGGACATACCCATCAGAACATTAATGGAATGTAAGTCCAGGGGAGCATCCCTTGCGCCTCAACCGCAAGGAATTTCCATTATGCACAAAAAGGGGTTAAAGAAGGTGGCTGTCCCCCTACTGACCCAGGAAGATTTGGCCCATGTGGTGGACGAGAGGTGGGTGATGGTGTACCACTCAAAGTTTTCCACTTTCACTTTTACCTCACCAACCAAGAGATGGTGCAGCGGATCAGAGAGGTATGTGTGGAGGTGGCTGAGGTGAGAGGCCCCCACCAGAAGGACTGTGGTAATCATATTTTCCCTTCAACAATTTCAAGTTCCAAAGAGGGTACCATTAAATTAAATTAATTAAGCTTGATGGAATCAAGCTGTCTGAAGTACAATCAGGTTCAGAACTCAACCAGAGTTTTCCTTCTGCTGAAAGAGGTGGGATAAACCTCATCATATTTGAGGGCAATAAATCTGTTCAATACCCTATGGGATCTCCCCTATGTGGTATTTCCTGGGCACAACTAGTCACTATTTGGACAATTCATTACTGATCTTCCAAGTGATATTGTTATGGGAGGAGAATTTTGGTGGCAAAATTTGAGCAAGGGTCAGATGTCCAGCATGAGATTGATCTGGCATCTAACTAGTTTTAAAATGTCAATCTGCCAGAATTGAATGGGATTGCACTATTCTTGGTTAATGAATATTATATTTATTTCTAAAGCCCACACACTCAAGACAACCATCCTTCACAGGTACAGTTGTTGGACATTTTTACAATCTTTGTTTAGTATACAAATTTTCGCTCTTAAATTCCAGTTTAAATTTTTAGATTTGCTTATTTCAGCTGCCGCCTACTAAGTGTCATTTTTTATGCAATTACTAAGCCATAGTGTCCATCATCAAAACGTTGCTACCCCTATCCTTAAATGAGGGTATCATTATAGTAGCCTCCTGGGGATGTCCCCACTTTTGGACGCTATCTGGCGTCAGGATGTACCTTTTGCTGTCTGATATTCTTTCTACCTGGTGGGCGAAGTTTTTTGACTTCTTCACATGCTCAGCAACCTGTGGCATCATCACGAATCTAGGACTTCCTGTGGGCCCAAAAAAATGATAGCAGCAGAAGATTCTGCTGCTATCATTTTTTTTGGGCCCACAGGAAGTCCTAGATTCGTGATGATGCCACAGGTTGCTAATAGGTATGGTGATAACAAGGAATATCAGTCAATTTCCCACAATCACTTCCCTATACTTCAGATATCATATATATGGATGGCTATGCCCCTACAATTCTGGTTTGCATTCTGAGCGCCTTCTCATTCCAATTGGCAGGCTAGTCTCAAACCTCACTAGCCAGCTTATGACATGGACTCTCACAACTAACTTTTATAGCAACAATTGCTCCCTTTGTTGATCTACTCTTTAGTAAAAATGAAAGCAAGAATACGCTTATGAAAGGCCTGCTATTTGATGCACATTGGATTGCTCGAGAAGGAAACCAACAATCAGGGATGGACAACTATACAAAATAGTGGAAACCCCCAGAAACTATACCCCTCACCCTTCCGCATGCCCATAGATAATAATGCAAGCTCATCACACCATAGACAGGGAGCTTGTTGTAGACCTTAAAGTTAATTCAACAAGGGTGTTATAGGGAGTCCTTAAGGTTTGACATTCAAGATGTATTAACAAACTATCATGAATGTCAAGCCCACTAATCTTATAAATCCATGACTACTTACTGTTTGTCAACCCTAATTATCCTGCACACAGTGTCTATTGATGTTCTAGGACCTTTCCTGACTAGTATCTTAGCTTCAAGTACATCATATCAGCAATTTATTACTCCCTAAATGGTTCAAGTCTCAGCCCCTCAAGGATATTGGATCAATATAAACTGCAAAGTTATATTGGAGCAGGTAGTACACTGGCATGGTTGACTGCAAGTCATCCTCATGAAAAAAGCCACTAATTTCACATCTCATGACATTCCCACGCTAAATTAACTAATGGGAATTTGCGGAAGCTCACCATCCCTTATCATCCTGAGACTGTAAGTTCAGGGGAACTTCCCCTTTGCGTAGATCAGGCGATTTTCCCATTCCCAAACAAGAAGAGGATAAAGAGGGCGGCTGTACCCCTCATCACTCAGGGTGACCTCGCCCACGTGGTAGAAAAGAGCTGGGTTACAGCGCTCCCTCTGAAAATTCCTCCCCCAGAACCTGCGCTCACCCTGGCTATACTTGTCCACCAAATTGAGGAAATCTGCACCGAGATTACCAAATTGAAGATTAAATGTCCAAAATTGATTGGAATAAAGCCAACATTTTAGAAAAACAATATTTGGAAAGATAAAATAAGAGAATTATTGGCCAGAATTACAGATGACGTTGAACTGTCAAGTGATATGATCACCATTGCTAAATTCCCTTTGAAATTTTTGGCGATTGTCACCTATAATTCAAAACCCCTAGTTCAAGAGTCAAGAATTGCACCTGAAACCACATATTTAGCTGAACGAATGCCCTAGCAACCAGGCACAGGTGGGTTGGCCATCCCAAACCTGTTTACAACCAATTGGGACCGCCCCTATGTAAGGTGGCCCTGGGGAATTTCTGTTGCCTGTCAGGCCAGACACCGTCATGCCAACTATCATAAACACAGTTGAGCATCAGTCCAGGCATTTTCAGACAGACTGATAGTGACTTGGTCTGCCACCAAAATCTTCAATGTTAGTTCCAATTAAGATTATTCGCCCCCTCCCCCAAAAATTCGTTGGGTTAGGTCAAATTTGAGGGACCCAATCCCTTTTTTGACCAGCTACCATCCAAACACTATTTAATCAGTTGCACTGCACTGACAAAATTGTTGGTCAATTTTCTTAATTTATCTTTCCAATAGAACCCTTTATCCAAATTCCAGTTTATTTGTTGAAAACTTAACTGCCCTTTCCTCCTATACTCCAACAGCCTCAGGGTTTATGACCTGTTCACTTGTACTTTTCTAGGTGCCTATACACGATTATGGCTCATGGGTACTTAATGGCGAAATTTCTTCCTAGTTCCATAACCGTCATACCAGAAGCAGTGCCACTGGCATTTGGGTTTGCCATTTGGGTGCTTTTAAATTAAGCTGACAGGCCAGTCTAAAATAACTTGCTATTTTCATATAAAATTGACCAACCATCATTCCTAACCATTTCCGCCTTTCTCGTTGATATGGGAGATGGGAATTTGATATAATTTTTATCTCGAATCCTGACAAGGCCCCCTTCAAGATCCTGTCAGAGGGGGGTGTACAGCCGGAGGAACCAACCATG
>JAKSZP010016486.1:0-37348 GCA_022478985.1 Massospora cicadina | reverse complement strand
TTAACTTGGAGGAAATGGAGCAACATCTCAATCCTATACATGACCAAATATGATGACTGGAATGCCAAGTTGAACAGAGCGATGTAAGAACTGAGATTACTAAATCTGAAGCTCCTAGGGTATATGTTGTTACTGGATTGAAGACCAGGATCTTTAAGACTACATTCAAGGACAAGTTTACTCTTGGCAAAGGGAGTATTGCATCTTTTCTCTACATCTATGAAGCCACAATGGAAGGTGAAACTTATCATCAAAAGGTTAAGCATGTCTTATCTTGTTTAAGCCATATGGCTCAATAGGCTATGGTACCATATATAGATGACTTGCATACTTGTTAGAAGTGAAGGAAGCGCTCATCAAGATATTTTGGTCAAAGCAGTTTGAGTATGAAGACACATGACTTCATGAGAATTGTGCTGCGCTGAAATAAAACCCTTGTCAAATTTTCTGTCCACTTCTATATAGAACCTAAACATTGTTACCCTTGAAGATGCTGACTCTGGATGATGCCATAGATGCTGTCGTTGCTGGTTTAAATAGTAACCCTGACCTAGCCATGCACATTACATCTGTTAAACAAATCTTCAATTCTGTGTTGGACATTAAGGAAGCTTTACTTGATGTAGTTGACATACACAAGCCAGAGCCCTCACAAAAGGTCTCTGAAAAACCTAAAGTTTATATGTAAAAGAAACAAAGCCTAAGAAGGAGGAAAAGCCAAGGTGCAACTACTGCAAGAAGAACAACTATACTGAGGATTTTATTAAGTAAAACCCTACCCTTGCAGAGCAGGGAAAAGGAAGGTTGGCTTAGGATCAGGTACCTCTAAAGATGACCAAAACAAAGTATCTGAAAGCAAAACATTGCTGATTGCTCACCTTGCTTGCATTAAAAAGAACCTGATGATGACTCTAAAGGGGCTCTTGAGGATACAGGTTATTATATTTTAGGTCCAACCACTGAGCTTGCCATTCCAGACCATTTGAATGCTGAAAATATTGATGACGCTCAGGTTTCTGAAGGCACCTACCTCAGTCAGGTTAAAGGGTGACCTTAAATAAATGATGCAGCCAGTGATGCTGATCATTACCTTGACCTGTTGATCTGACCTATCTCAAGCGTCCACAGCCTAATGGAAATCAAGAAAAAGTATCCTGAAACTTCCCAAAAGCTCAATGCAACATTCCGCCTCATGGAGGTGTTAGACCTTCCACCAAAGTTTGGAGAAACCATTACCAAAGTGGAAGTGATAATTCAAAAGATCTGAGCTATAGCTATTTTGTATACAGGATCACCTATCAACATTGTGTCATCCTGCCTCATCAAAAAGAATAAGCTCACTTCAGACCTTAAATACACTCAAGAGTACAGTACCGCTGGTCCAAATAACACCAAGGCAATAGGTGCATACTCATCTCTGCCAATCCAAGTTGGCAAATTAGTATTTTCAGCTCCTGCCATTGCCCTTGACAACAGTCAATATGAGTTTCTCACTGGGATGCAATTTATGATTGAATATGAAGCAATTTTTAATCTAAAAGAAAGATACTTATCACTCCTCAACTATGAAGTTCCCCTTGTCTTGGATAATAAAGATTTCAGCAAGAAAGGTTACTCTTGTCTGGTCAAATACCCTGCTTTCACTTTACCTTTGCATTATTCCACCTCTGGAAGAAACATGAAAAAGCTACCTGACTCAGTAGATGCAGCAGTGGGATTCCATTTTATGTTACTGAGGAGGTAAAAATTAAACCAGAAGAACAAAGAGTGGTATCTACCAACATAACCCTGTGTATACCCCCAAACTGCTTACTACATATCACTAGTGTCAATAGAATAATTAGTATGAACCAAGAGTTTTTTCAGGGATCTTGATCCAGCTTATCAGCAGCCTATTGAGCTATTACTTTGGAACTTGACCAACAAAATATCACTCGCTGCCCTGGGTTCTGCTCGTTTAACTCTGGAATTTTGAACTTGAGGCGTCAAAAGGGGTAATCGGTTGCACAGATCTGATACTAACCAACTCAGTTTAAACTTCCTGAGAGAGCTGTAAACTTGACACTCGCACGCCAACTGTGCATCTTCTTTACAAATAATCCTATGTATGTCAGAATCTTGTCTTGACCCTTAGAGTATATCTCAACCTCTTTCCTTGCAAGCTTAACCTTACAAGGAATCCTTCTCAAAACAAGTGTCTTCTTCAAAACAGGTTAATCCCATACTGATTACTGGCGATTACTTCAGATAAAGGACAAACTTAAGATTCTGTGAAAAGTGTTTATTTAAGATAAAAACTTAGTACTTTTATACTAAATACTAAAGAATCAGGATGTAATATAAATTGAGTGGATAATTGAATAGTGGATGAAGAAGATATTGTATCTTTTTCAGAACCTCAGAACCATCTCTTCTTCCATTGATTTCTCTCTTGGGCATTCATTTTCTCAAGTTCCTAAATTTGTGTACTGTGGCGGTGTGTGGAGCCTTTTGGTATCAGGATCGTTGGTTCTGTGGCTCCTGTGCGCTTTGGTGAAGTCCAAATCTTCATTACCATCTGTGAACTTAATGTCCTGGCTGCTTGATGGCACCATTTTTCTTTCATTTTGATTGTTTTTCTTTTTGGTGCACCATTCAGTACCTAAATCATTCTGTTCCTTCTCGATGTTACTCAAAATGAACATTGGCATTTTTGGAGCTAAACTTATCTTGGCTTATTAATTCTTGCACTTCAATTGGTATTTTCTCAATTCTACCAGAGGTCAAGAATTTACCAATTTTGTGGTACGCCAAATATGTGACACCACCCCTTCCAAGATGAGACTGAGGGTAGGATCTGAGGTGTCTAGCGTGGACTCTGTTGAACACAATGTTGGTGGCATCATCTCAGATGGAGTATTCATGGCCCCTCTTGGCCGGTGCAGTTGATGGTCCAGTTCAAATAGCTTGAAGCTTCTCAGGCTGGCTTCCGCAGATGTGGTAAAACAATACTTTATCATTGACTCGAAATTTTGGCAGTTTGGTATGTCTCTGACTGTCTTTCTGCCCTTTTGGGATACTGTTCTCGATGTTCATCCTGGCTGATAGTTTTATGTATATGAGCTCATCCGCCAACTCTTGCTGATAGTTCCCAGAGGGTAAGTTCTTTTAATCTGCAGCAATTATTGGAGCCAACAGGGTAGGTAAGGCGGCTTCTCTCCCATAGAGCGCCTTAAAAGGAGACATCACAATGACCCTATGGTGGCTAAGTCAGTAAGCAAATAGTGCAGATGGTAAGAGGATATCCATTTTGACTTGTAGTTAAATGCTATCTTCTTAAGGGTCCCAGCTAATGGTCCATTTACTTGTTCCACACTTCCATTTGATGATGGTGTATAGGGGGTAGTGAACAGCTGTTTCACCCCTACCAAGTCCATAAGTTTTCTCACTACTTCAGAGATGAAGTTCTTCCCATTATCTGATAGCATGATCTGGGGACAACCGTGTCTTGTGATAATATGATTGTAGAGGAATCAGGCGGTGGTCCCTGCGGTGTATGTCTTAATTGTCACTGCCACAATCAACTTTGTGAAGTGGTCAATTGCTACTATTATGAACTTGTTCCCACTTGAGGCAGTTGATAGTGGTCCTACCACATCAATAGATACATTGTGAAAAGGAGCAGATGGTGGGATTGGTGTAAACTTGAACTTCTTTTCCAACAGTCTAAAGCTTTCACATGGGACACACATCTCCAAGGCTTGGTGCACCTCATAAGTCATAGCCTCCCAATAGAACCGGTCCTTGAGATAAGCTAGGGTCTTCTGTTTTATTCCATGTCCCACATTTTTGTGTGCCTCCATCACTACTTCCATTTGATTGCTAGGTCGCACATATGGATACTATTTCACCTTGCTAGACTTCTGGAGTTTTCCATCTATTCTTTGCATGTCCTTTTAAATCTTCTTAAAACTTACTTTACTTGTTCAGTTTCTTCTTCCCATTCCTCTTCAGGTAATCAAGAAGGTCATAAAGTTGATCTCTCTCATGCACATGCAAATAAAACACAGGCAATCTTGAGAGCCCATCTGCATTTAGGTAATTGCTTCCAGCCCTGTGTATAATTTCAATTCAAATCCTTGAAGCTGAACAGACCATCTGGCTAGCCTCCCATAAGGATCCTTCATGTTCCTGAGCCAGCGTAAGGATGCATGGTCTGTTACAACTTTGAAGTGAACTCCATATAGGTATGGCCAAAAGTGCTTCACTGCTCTAATCACTGCAAGACATTTGCGCTCTGTAACAGTGTATTTATTTCTGCTTTGGTAAAGACCTTGGAATAATATTCAATGGGATGGTCAATCCCCTCCTCGTCTAGTTGTGCTAGTATTTCACCAAGTTCTACATCGCTGGCATTGGTGTATAGGTAGAAGGTCTTGTTGAAGTCTGTATATTCAGATTGGTGCCTCTACCAGTTTCTTCTTCAGATCCTCGAAGGCTTGGTCTTGCTCTAATCCCCACTCAAACTTAGAGTCCTTGTTCAGTAAGTATGTTAGGGGAGTAGCCTAGTCTGCAAATCGTGGGATGAACTGTCTGTAGTAGCCAATCATGCCCAGGAACACCTGGACATCCCTCATACTCTTTGGACGCTCCATTTTGGTTATTGCCTTCACCTTTCCTTCTTGAGGTCGAATCCCCTGTGCACTGATCTCATGTTTCAAAAACTCAATTTGCTTCTTGAGAAGGGTGCAGTTGCTCCATTTCAATTTAAGATTTTATTCTCTCAACCATGTGAACACCTCTTGAAGGTGCTCTTTATGTTTTCTGAACATTTTACTGAATACAGTTATATTATCTAGATAGATTAGGACACTCGTCATCTTCACTTCAAATATTCAGTCCATGACATGTTGAAAGGTTGCCAGGGCGTTGCACAGCCCTTGTGGCATCCTAGTTGGTTCAAACAAGCCTTGGCTGCTGATCAAGGCACACTTTTCCTGGTCTTCAGGTGACAGTTCCATCTGCCAGCAACCACTGGCCAGATCCATTGCTGAAAAATACTTTGAACCGCCCAACCATTTCAAGGCGTCATCAATTCTTGGGAGAGGGTAAGAATCTTTTTTTGTAATTTCATTCAAGTGACGGTAATCCATAACCACCCTGTGTGAGCCATCTTTCTTGCACAACAACAGAAGTGGCAATGACCATGGACTCTTCGAAGGCCTCAACAAGCCAGCATCTGTAAGGAGTTGAAGCTCCTTAGTGATGACCTCCTCTTCCATTTTTGATTGGCGGTATGGCTTTGATTTGAAAGGTATAGCTGACCCTGTATCCATACGGTGTCTTTCTCCTTTACACAGACCATAATCGTTTGGTCCTTGGCTGAAAATGTCTTCAACTCCTTTAATAAATCATCCAGCTCTTTCCATTCTTCCTCTGTTATGTAAGCAAGTCCCAATTCGTCTAATCCTCCAACAGTGTGTACTGACTCAATGGTATCACAATAGGTTAGTTTTGCACATGCCACAACTTGTCCTTTCTCAATTTGGATAGGTTGAGTGGTGATGTTCCCCAGGAGGATAGTTACTTCACCCTCATGACTTTAGTCAAAGAATCCAGGTAGCACTTGTGGCTCCTGTTTGCATACTCCTTCTCAGGTGTATAATTAAAGTACAGTGTTCTGGGGGATCTTTACACTTATGGCAGTGTGCATAACTCTTTGTTCTTCTGGTCATATCCATTGTCTCATTGGCATTTAAGGGTAGCCCGTCTTCAGCGCACACTGAAGCAGGTAGTTGTTTCACACCTTTTTCGCAAAGAATGTAGTGCACCTGGTAGATTGATTGCTCAGTTTCAACCAGACATGTCCGCTGTTTCCTTGATTTCAGGTCTTCATCCTTAAACACAAGGGGCATCTGGTTTTTTAGCAGACTCACAGTGCTGCTAACAAAGTCAATCTTTTCTCTGAACTCCAATAAAAATTGTGTGCCAATAAGGAAGTCATAGTGGTCGTTGTCCAAGACCATGGCAGGGGCAGTGAGTACCATGCATCCAAAGCGTAGGGGTAAGGAAGAGTAAGCCCCTATCGCATGTGTGGTGTCAGGTCTTGCTGTTCAATATCTCACATGGTAGTCAATGTCTGGCATAAATTTTAGCTTCTTCATCAATTTTGAGGATATGATATTGACTGGGGCACCAGTATCGAGGACTGCCAGTACACGCACATGCTGTATCACACTTCTACTTTGGTTACACTCTTACCAAATGGATTCCCAGTTGACAGCACATCGCTAGCTGACTTTTCAAATTCCTCTAATTGCTTGGGTGTATTAGACATTGATTCAGCGTGCAGAGTAATTTTCTTCTCAATATTCTTGAAGGTGTCCAGTACAAGTTGTTCGCCTTCCTCTAGATTATTGACTACTTGAGTAGGCTTCATTGCTTGAGATAGGTATGTAGAGTTTAACCCCTCATTTGTGGATCCATGTACCCATAATCGTGCAGTTACAAATACAGTATTGGGGGCTCCTAAGACATGGTAACCAGCATCCATCAAGTCTTCATCTTGGTAATTGTCCTCTCCTTCAAAATGTAGGTTTACCCAATTTACAGTTCCAGGGGTTTCCTCTTTTGGTGTGGGGGTTTTCTTCATTGCCTTTCATTGGACAAGCTCGACAATAGTGACCAGGCTTGTGACATTTGTGACATGTGAACTCCTTACACTGATACCATGGAACTTGTTTGAATTTCTTGTCTTTTGGCTTGTCATTCTTATCCTGGGTAGCATACACCGCTTTTCCAATTCTGCGTGTAGGTTGAGTCATTGGTTTGTTCTCAATCTTATAAGTTCCTTGCACATCAAGTAAAGCTTCTTTGATGGCCTTGAGAGATCCAGCTGTTTTGACTGCAAGCATCATGAGCATCTTGAGGGCTGGGTGTGCTTCTAAGGAACTAAGTAAGACAGTCTTTGCAGTAGGTAAATCTAAGGTCCCTGTGGTCCATAGTTGTTGTGCTTAAAGGTAGTAACTGGTGGCATAATTTGCAACTGTCTCTGTCTTGCCCATCTTCATCAATATGAACTCCTGCTTCATATTCTCAACATCCTGTGCGCTACCCAATTCTGATAATAGAATTTCCTTGACCTCAGCCCAGGTCAAACTAGGGTGTAAACTAGTTCTTAGTATCTCCTGCGCTTCGCGGCTCATGCAGCCTTGGATGTGATGAGCCTTCTGCTTATCACTAGCGCCATCCATGCTGTTCTTGTACATTTGTAAAAACCCAGCTATTGTTCCCTCACCAGGAGTGAACATGGTTTTAAAATAGGGTTTAAAGTTTGGAACTTCCTCTACTGGAGCACTTTGCTGATGTCTTGGAGTTGTTGCTCCCTGTGAAGCTAACACTGGCGTTTCCAAACGTGAGGTGTCTAGCAAAGGGCTTAGAGAAGGCTGCGGTTTTACTTGAATTTGATCTTTAATTTCCTCCAAGTTTCGATCAATGTCATCAAAAATAGTCTCATGGTGGTCTAAACGTTCAACATTCTCATTCAATGCTCGTACATTTATTAAATTTTCTGCTTCAAAGTGCTGGACCCGTTCCTAAGTCCCTTCAGATCAGTTTCAGTTCTTCTAGTCACTGTTATGTGCCCTAACACTGGGGTAGTAGCCACTTAAGCCCATCGAGCAGTGTCTGAAACCTGATCTAGTTACAACCTCAACTCCACTACTTCTTTTTCCAATGCTTGCAGCCTTGCCTCAATCATCTCTTTTTCAGTTGGGGATAGGCTTCTTGCTGCTTCTTTACTATGGTATACCTCCATGGTCTCAAAACTAGGCATTTTTATTTGCCCTAAACTCTCTCTTCTCAACTGTGTTGTTGGCGTCACCCCTGTAGTGAGCACCAGAATTGCCGCCCTGGGTTCTGCTCGTTTAACTCTGGAAATTTTGAACTTGGAGCGTCAAAAGGGGTAATTGGTTGCACGGATTTGACACTAACCAACTCAGCTTAAACTTTCTGAGAGAGCTGTAAACTTGACACTTGCACGCTAACTGTGCATCTTCTTTACAAATAATCCTGTGTACATCAGAATCTTCTCTTGACCCAACAGAGTTTATCTCAATCTCTTTCCTTTCAAGCTTAACCTTACAAGGAGTCCTTCTCAAAACAAGTGTCTTCTTCAAAACAGGTTAATCCCAGACTGGTTACTGGCAATTACTTCAGATAAAGGACAAACCTAAGATTCTGTAAAATAGAATGTTTATTTAAGATAAAAACTTAGTACTTTTATAATAAATACTAAAGAATCAGGATGTAATATAAATTGAGTGGTAATTGAATAGTGGATTAAGAAGATATTGTATCTTTTTCAGAACCTCAGAGCCATCTCTTCTTCCATTGATTTCTCTCTTGGGCATTCATTTTCTCAAATTCCTGAATTTGTATACTGTGGCGGTGTGTGGAGCCTTTAGTATCAGGATCGTTGGTTCTGTGGCTCCTGTGCGCTTTGGGGAGTCCAAATCTTCATTACCATCTGTGGACTTAATGTCCTGGCTGCTTGATGGCACCATTTTTTTTCATTTTGATTGTTTTCCTTTTCAGTGCACTGTTCAGCACCTAAATCGTTCTGTTCCTTCTCAATGTTACTCAAATGAATATTGCCATTTTTGGAGCTAAACTCATCTTGGTTTAATAATTCTTGTGCTTCAATCAGTATTTCCTCAATTCTACCAGAGGTCAAGAAATTACCAATTTCTTGATACGCCAAATCTGCAACATTATCCTATTCAAGAAGCATCAAGAAATTTTAAAGGTCAATTCATTCCCATTGACAAAATTGATAAGGTACATTTTATTGGTACTTACCTTGATTTTTACTACCTACCAACAATTTAATTTGCACTATTCCTCAAATCCAAATATCCATTAAGTTAAATCAGGAGGAACTTGAGGAAGTGCATCAATTACTTGAAGATTATCAGGATGTGTTCTCCACGTCAGATGTTAACTATGGTCACATGAAAAACCAAAACATAATATTGATGTAGAAGATTAGATCTCTATTATACAAAATCATATAGGAAGTCAAAGGTAGAGGAGCATTACATGAAGACTGAGCTTAAACAGTTATTGGATGCTGGCTTATTTGTGCTCTCCTAGAGTCCATGGTCATCTCCAATGTTATTTATAAAGAAGAAAATTGGTGATCACAGAATAGTGATGGATTACCAGAAGCTAATCAGCCTCACTAAGAAGGACAGCTATCCAATTCCAAGGATTGATGATGCCCTGGCCTGACTCTCTGGCTTAAATTTCTTCTTTGATGATGGACCTTGCAAGCAGCTATCAGCAAATGGATTTATTGCTTGAAGACCAAGATAAATGCACATTAATATACAAGGAGGTGTTATTCCAGCCTACCTGGCTCCCACAGGGATTATGCAATGCTCCTACCTTGTTCCAACAGGCAATGGATCACATCATGCAAGATCTTAAACTCAGCTGTGTGAACATCTACCTAGATGACATAATGGTGTTTTCCAAACCTTCAATGATCATCTATATCACCTCAAGTCATTGTTTCAACGGTTGATAAAAAATCACAACAAACTAAAACCTGCAAAGTGTACATTTTTTCCAGCAGGATTTGGAATTTCACAGACATGCCATATTATGGAAAGTAATTTAACCCTTGTATGATAAGGTTGAAGCTATCTCCAAGATGCCTGCACCAAAGAGCCTTTGAGACATACAGGTATATTTAGAAATGATGAGATATTACATCAATTTATCCTTAAATTCACTCAACTCACTGAACCTCTTGTCCAATTGCTTGACAAAAATGCTCCTTTTGTATGAGGAGTAAAGCAACAAACTGCATTTGAGTTAATGAAGATTTTGTTGAAAAAAGTGACCAATCTTATGACATCCAGATTATGGAAAGTCATTTATCCTGTTCACTGATGCCTCTGACTTAGCCATAGGTGCCATTCTTTCTCAACTAGATGAAAATGGCATTGACCACTCAGTGTCATATTATAGCAAACCACTTTCCAAAGCTGAGCCAAATTATAGCATCACAGAGAAAGAGTGCTTAGCTGTTTTACTGGTGTTAAAACATTTTCAGCCCTTCTTGTATGGTATGAACTTTACAGTTGTGACAGACCACGCCTCCCTAAAGTGGCTGCGAAATATGAAAGATCCAACAGGAAGACTAGCCAGATGGGCTCTCAAGCTTCAGCACTATGGCATGAATATCATCCACCAAGCTTGAATGAAACACATAAATGTAGATGGACTGACTTGACTGCCCCTACTATACCTAGACAATAGCAAAGCTGAATGGTTACATGACCTACTCATGAAGCCAGACTTTGGGAGGGTGAAGATGTACCAGTTCAGAAGATGCTTAGACAACATTCTCATAATATGAGGGTTTTTAATGGAGTACATTGCAGGAAGGTTGGAATCAACTGGCTACCTTACTTGTGACCTTTTGAACGAGTGCCAGTCATAATGGAAGCCCACAACACTTTAAGCCATGGAGAAGCCAGAAAACTTACAAATGAATCAAGGATCACTACTATTGGAAAGGAATACTGGACTCTGTAGTGGAAGTCTTAGATGCATGCATCACTTGTAAAAAACAGAAGTTGCATAAGGCCAAGTACAAGTATTAACCTATGACCCCTCAGCAGCCATTTCATACCATCAGTTTAGATGTCATAGGTCCACTACCTGAGTCCACAGGAGAAAATCGATATATTTTAGTAGGGATTTATCATTTTATGAAGTGTATCAAAGCAATCGCCATTTCTGCACACAGTGCTAAAATACTAATAACTTTTTATATCCAAACATATATATACTAGGCATGGCTGCCCACAGGTTCTACTAAGCAATAATGTGTAGATATTTACTATAAGAATTGTGAGAATCATAGCTACAAAGCATGGGAACTCAACAATGATTATCAGCACGCACAACCCATCAACTAACAGTAATGTAGAAAGAGCAAATGGGACATTGGTCTCAATACTATGCAAGATGTCCACTAATGATCCACTACACTGGGACCAATACCTCACAAGTGCATTGATGGCTTATAGTATAAGTTTTCATTGAATTATCAAAATGTCTCCCTTCAAGGCCTACATAAGGAAGAAAGCCTGGAATCCCAGCTTTATTAGCTTGGAAGTTACTAGTGATAATACCTAAGAGCCTGAGAAAGCGCTAAGAAGATTTATCCCAGAAGATAATACAAATTTCAGTCTGAGGCAATGACAAATCTGGCCAAGACAGTTATAAGGGAAGGTCAAGCAGAAAATGCAACTCACCAACCATTACCCACCTTTGAGATTTTGGACTTAGTCCTATATTATTACAATCAAATAGCGCCTTGGGGAGGAAAATTAGATTCCATCTGGGATGGGCCATATGCTATCACTTACAAATGTGGAGATGAATACTCAATCAAGTCTTTGGAAACTGGAGTAACGATCAACTGCATTCATAGCCAATTCTTGCATTGGTTTTCACCCGCCAATATTCTTGAAGGGAGTGATGTCAGATATCCAGATATCAGACATTATGGGAAGATTATTGACTATTTGACTCACTCAGCTGAATTGACATCTAGACCCAAGATGGGGGTTAAATACATTACCTTAATAATTACCAAAAGAAATTTTACAGTCAGCACAGCTACAGCCAACTCTAGTAAAACTCTGACAAACCAATTTGAGCCTAAAACACCCCAAGATGAATTTCTGACTCATCGATCTGATGGATCAACTGAAGGTCAGGTGACAACTACTTGTAGTGGCACTCTAGGCCACAAATTAAGATGAACCTGAAAAAGGGTAGGAAGCAATAAGCTGCCAAATGACCAACCTAAGTGATGCACAGTCTCATCTGACTTGGGTTTCAACTCACCATTTTTGTCTATCAAACTTATGGTACAAGGGCATTATACCATCCAAATGTATCATTTGACCAAGAGCCTCCCTTCTGTATTTCCACATAATTTATATTTATTAATTCTTTTTCTTTTGGGGCTTATACTGTTAATTGCAACATATAAAAACCCCTGGTTTATACTTTAATAAAGTTACATCATTGATTCTATATCTCACTTTGATACTTGATTTCACAAGTCTATTTTGCCATGCTTACCATAGGATGGATACTCTAGCTGACAGGGCATAAGCGGTGACTTGACACCCTTTTAAATAAAAAAATGTACTTGTCATGTAGCTTAGTTGACCTCAAGTATTGACTACCAGGCTTCTTGGGCATAGCGCCATCTAGCTCAAAAAAGAAGTCCTACATCCCTTGTGGAAAAGATTAAGAGGTTCTGTAATGAGGTCCTCAAATCAGTATTCACCAATAAAACCCCAAACTCATCTCAACGCCAGTCTGTCATCACCCAACGCTCTGAAACCAATAATATCCACATCTAGACTCAGAAAACTCTCACAAAGTCAAAATGCAGTTTATGTTACCAAATTGAGGTTATAGTTCAAAGATTATTGTTCCAAGTCAATAGTTTAACTCCAGGAGTTTTTTTATAAATCAATAAGCTGATTTGATATCCCATGAGGAAAAAATGAAAAACAATTAATATGGGCGAATTTAGACAAGTTTTGTCTGTTAATGTGACTCTACCGCTGATCCAAGTTATCTGCTATTAAATCTTTATGAGTTTTTAAAACTATCAAGAACCCTCCAAGTCATGCTTTTAATCATATCAACCAATGTGTACCAATGTAAAGTGGGCCAAAGACAGGCTAGTTTCAAGCCACTCTATAATCTTCTCCCCTCCTTCAAGTATAAAGATAACAGCCCATCCTTGGGTCTGTTATTAGTTCATTTCAAATTTTTAGCTTTCTTTTAATAAAAAACTGTTTTTTCCAAATGCTCTCTGAAGAAGCTTCCAGTTTATCCAATTTCAACATTTTCTCTTTAAACCAAGCAAAGAAAGCTGCTTTTAATATTCTGGCTTCAATGATTATTGAGTGAGCTCTCTGATCCACCAACAACATAATCTCACTGTACAAAAGCAGAAGTCATATGGAGCTTTGAACCAGATTTATCTCTCAACCCACCATATCAGAAGGTCACTCAAATCTTTCAGATTTTCCCATAGACTTAATACTGCTTTGTGAAATCTAGACAACAAAGGGCTTTTCAACCCATTACAAACAAAAGCCATTATCAGATTCCAAATTTGTTACACCAACCTATCATTGGTTTGGCACAATCTGGAAACAAGAGGCCTGCTGATTTACCAATTTTATGATCTTTACTAATGAGTGAGGAACGCCTGTCCACATGATGTGAAAAGGGATTTCAGTTGCTGGATCATTTGGACACTCATTGGGTCATCAACCCTGTTTATGTAACTAGTTTAATCTGCCGCTGAAACCTTTTATAAACCTACATAGCTTTAAATCACTGTAACAACTTCAGAATAATCACTAAGCTTGCTTTTTACCCAAAGTAAACCAATTTCATTTGATTTAGAATTCTATATATCATAATCAAAAACCAGTACCTCCAAGTGAGCTAGTGATTATCAACAATAAAAAATAGTTTTTTAGGAAAAGTATCAATTCCAGCAGCTGCCAGACCAAGGGGAGTGGTCTTCAGTGCCTTTTCCACCCTTAGGATTTTCCCCAGAAAGACCTGCAGTTGCCCCCATTGCAGCCATTTAGTTGGCTATGGGGGCCTTTGGTACGCCAAAATTTTTTTACTATTATCTCAATAATCCTAGGGTGTCACTCCTACAAGTCATTAGAGATTCTATGCTAATAGTCTTTAAGGGCTTTCACTGGATTCTAACACATTCAGACTGGAAGCCCAGTTTTACATTTTTTAAAATCCATGACATAATGAACTTACCTATAATCTCTCACTTTTTGCTTTCTCCTTGGACCATGCAAAACAATTGCTTATATAAGTACAATGTAATTTCATTCTCTCTGTGACCTGAGCTTCTCTTGTTAATCCTTGTCTCACTCATCTTAACTTGTAAAAAGCTTATATTGACATGAGGCAATAAACACTTAGCTCCAGTAATCCATTCCAAAAATCCAGTAAGCTTGGTGGTAATAAACTTCCCCCAGTTCCCTCTCCAGAAGTTGCAAAACAGGTTTAGATGCCATGGTGGAATACCAGATGCGCTTTGCAGCTAAGAGTTCTTATCACAGATTCAGTGCACCACAAAATTGGTAAATCCTCGACCTTTGGTAGAATTGAGGAAGTATCAATCAAAGCATAAGAACTATTAAACCAAGGTAAGTTTAGCTCCAAAAATGGCAATATTCATTTGAGTAACATTGAGAAGGAACAGAACAATTCAGGTTCTAAACGGTGACCAAAAAGGAAAACAATTGTATTAAAGAAAAGAGTGCCATCAAGCAACCAGAAAATTAATTCAACTGATGGTAATGAAGATTTGGACTCCACCAAAGTGCACAGGAGCTACAAAACCAACAATCCTGATACCAAAGGCTCCACACACCGCTGCAGGGCACAAACTCAGGAACTTGAGAAAATAAATGCCCAAGAGAGAAATCAATGGAAGAAGATACTGTTCTGAGGTTTTGAAGAAGATAAAGTATATTCCCAATCCACTGTTCAATTATTCACTCAATTTATTTTACATCCTGATTCTTTATTATTTAGTATAAAAATACTGTTTTTAACTCAAATAAACAGTCTATTTCACAGAATTTTAAGTTTGTCCTTTATCTGAAGTAATTGCCAGTAACCAGTCTGGGATTAACCTGTTTTGAAGAAGACACTTGTTTTGAGAAGGACTCCTTGTAAGGTTAGGCTTGCAAGGAAAGAGGTTGAGATAAACTCTGTTGGGTAAAGAGAAGATTCCAATGCACATAGAATTATTCCTAAAAAAGATGCACAGTTGGTGTGCAAGTGTCAAGTTTACAGCTCTCTCAGGAAATTTACGCCTAGCTGGTTAGTGTCAGATCTGTGCAACCAATTACCCCTTTTGACGCCCCAAGTTTAAAATCCCCAGAGTTTAGTGAGAAGAACCCAGGGCGGCGAGACTGGTGCTCACTACAGGGGTGACGCCAACAACACAGTTGAGAAGAGAGAGTTTAGGGCAAACGGAAATGCCTAGTATTGGACCATGGAGGTATACCATGGCGAAGAAGCAACAAGAAGCCTATCCCCAAATGAAAAAAGGATGATCAAGGCAAGGCTGCAAGTGTTGGAAACAGAAGATGTGGAGTTGAGGTTGTACCTAGATCAGGTTTCAGACACCGCTTAACAGGCTCAAGTGGCTACTAACCCAGTGTTAAGGCAAAGATCAGTGACTAGAAGAATTAAAACTAATCCAAAGGGATTTGAGGAACGAGTCCAACACCTTGAAGCAGAAAATGGAATAAATGTACAAACATTGAATGAGTATGGTGAACGTTTAGACCACCATGAGACTATTTTTGATAACATTGATCAAAACTTGGAGGAAATTAAAGATCAACTTCAAGAAAACTGCAGCCTGCTCTAAGCCCTTTGCTAGACATTTCACGTTTGGAAACGCGAGTGTTAGCTGCACAGGGAGAAACAACTCCATGACATCAGCGAAGTGCTTCAGTAGAGGATGACCCAAACTTTAAGCCCCATTTTAAAACCATGTTCACGCCTGGTGAGGGAACAATAGCTGGGTTTTTACAAATGTATGAGAATAGCATGGATGGCACTAGTGACAAGCAAAAGGCTCGTCACTTCCAAGGCTGCATGAGCTATGAAGCAAAGGAGATACTCAGTGCTAGTTTACATACTGGTTTAACTGGACTGAGACAAGGAAATCCTGTTACCAGAATTTGGTAGTGCAGGATGTTGAGAATATTAAGCAAGAGTTCATATTGATGAAAATGGGCAAGATAGAGACAGTTGCAAACTATGCCGCTCAATACTACCTTTAAGAACAACAACTATGGACCACAAGGATCTTAGACTTACCTACTGCAAAGATTGTCTTAGTTGCATAGAAGCACACCCAGCCCTCAAGATGCACATGACGCTTGGGGTCAAAACAGCTGGTTCTCTCAAGGCCATCAAAGAAGGTTTACTTGATGTGAAAAGAACTTATAAGATTGAGAAGACTACTACACTACACACCCAATCAACGTATAATACACCCAAGCAATTAGAGGAATTTGAAAAGTCAGCTAGCAACGTGCTGTAAACTGAAATCCATTTGGTAAGAGTTTAAACAAAGTGGAAGTTGTGATACAGCGTGTACATGTACTGGCAGTCCTTGATACTGATGCCCCAGAAAATATCATGTCCCAAAATAAATGAAGTCGCTGAAATTTATGCCAGACATCGACTACCATGTGAGATATTGGACAGCAGGACCTGACACCACACATGCGATAGGGGCTTACTCTGCCTTACCCCTACACTTTGGACGCATGGTACTCACTGCCCCCGCCATGGTTTTAACAATGACCAATATGACTTCCTTATTGGCACACAATTTTTATTGGAGTTCAGAGCAAAGATTGACTTTGTTAGCAGCACTGTGAGTCTGTTAAAAAATCAGATACCCCTTGTGTTTAAGGATGAAGACCTGAAATCAAGGAAACAGCGGACATGTCTGGTTGAAACTGAGCAATCAATCTACCCAATGCACTAAACACTTCGCAAAAACGGTGTTAAAATCTACCTAATTCAGTGTAAGCTGAAGTCAGGCTACCCTTGAGTGCCAATGAGGCAATGGATATGACCAGAAGAACAAAGAGTTATGCACACTGCCATAAGTGTAAAGATCCCCCAGAACACTGTACTTGGATTATATACCCAAGAAGGAGTATGCAAACAGGAGCACAAGTGTTACCTGTATTCTTTGACTATAGTCATGAGGGTGAAGTAACTATCCTCCTAAAGGACATCACCACTCAACCTATCCAAGTTAAGAAAGGACAAGTTGTGGCATGTGCAAAACTAGCCTATTGTGATACCATTGAGTCAGTACACACTGTTGGAGGATTAGACGAATTGGGACTTGCTGACGTGACAGAGGAAGAATGGAAAGAGCTGAATGATTTATTGGAAGAGTTTGGAGACATTTTTAGCCAAGGACCAAATGATTATGGTTTGTGTAAAGGAGAGATACACTGTATGGATACAGGGTCAGCTATACTTTTCAAATCAAAGCCATACCACCAATTGAAGATGGAAGAGGAGGTCATCATTAAGGAGCTTCAACAACTTACAGACGCTGGCTTGTTGAGGCCCATAAAGAGTCCATGGGCATTGCTACTCCTGTTGGTGTGCAGAAAAAGATAGCTTGCACTGGGTGGTTATGGACTACTGTCACTTGAATAAAATTATAAAAAAAGATTCTTACTCTCTCCCAGGAATTTATGATGCCTTGAAACGGTTGAGCGGTTCAAAGTATTTTTGGCAATGGACCTGTCCAGTGGGTACTGGCAGATGTGACTGTCACCCAAAGACCAGGAAAAGTGCACCTTGATCAGCAGCCAAGGCTTGTTCATACTGACCAGGATGCCACAAGCGCTTTGCAATGCCCTGGAAACCTTTCAACGCTCCATGAACTAAATATTTGGAGAACTGAAGATGACAAGTGTTCTAATCTATCTGGATGATATAACTGTATTTAGTAGAACTTTCAGAGAGCATATTGAGCACTTTCAAGAGGTGTTCACACGGTTGATAGTTTTGAATCTTAAACTGAAATGGAGCAAGTGCACCTATCTCAAGAAGCAACTTGAGTTTTGGGACATGAGATCAGTGCACAGGGGATTCAATCTCAAGAAAGAAAGATGAAGGCAATAACCAAAATGGAGCATCCTAAGAGTATGAGTGATGTACAGGTTTTCCTGTGCATGATCAGCTACTACAGATAGTTCATCCCTCAGTTTGCAGACTCAGCTAATCTACTGATGTACTTATTGAACAATGACTCTAAGTTTGAGTGGGGATTAGAGAAAGACCAAGCCTTCAAGGATCTGAAGAAGAAACTGGTAGAGGCGCCAATCCTAACATACCCAGACTTCAACAAGACCTTCTACCTATACACTAATGCCAGCGATGTAGGACTTGGTGCAATACTAGCACAACTAGACGAGGAGGGAATTGACCATCCCATCAAATTTTATTCCAAGGTCTTTACCAAAGCATAAAGAAACTACACTGTTACAGAGCGCAAATGTCTTGCAGTGATTAGAGCAGTAAAGCACTTTCAGCCATACCTATATGGAGTTTACTTCAAAGTCATAACGGACCATGCATCCTTACACTGGCTTAGAAACATGAAGGATCCTGATGGAGGCTATCCAGATGGGCTGTTCAGCTTCAAGGATATGACTTTGAAATTATACACAGGGCTGGAAGCAACCACCTGAACGCAGATGGGCTCTTAAGATTTCCTGAGTTCTATTTGCATGTGCACAAAAGCAATCAACTTTACAACCTAATTGGACTACCTGAAGAGGAATGGGAAGAAGAAACTGAAGAAGTCATGTAAGTTTTAAGATGATGTTCCAAGGACATGTAAAGAGTATATGGAAAACTCCAGAAGTTTGTTAAGAGGAAATGGTATCCATATGTGCGACCTATCAATCAAATGGAAGTAGTGATGGAGGCACAAAAACATGTGGGACATGGAATATATCAGAAGAGCCTAGCTTATCTCAAAAATCGGTTTTATTGGTAGGCTATGACTGATGAGGTTCACTAAGCATTGGAGATGTGTATACCATGTGCAAGCTTTAGACTGTTGGAAAAGAAGTTCAAATTTACACCAATCCCACCATCTGCTCCTTTTCACAATGTATCTATCGATGTGGTAGGACCACTACCAGATGCCTCAAGTGGGAACAAGTTTATAGTAGCAATTGACCACTTCACAAAATTGGATTGAGGCAGCGGCAATCAAGACATACACTGCAGGGACCACCACACAATTCCTTTACAATCAGATTATTACAAGACATGGTTGTCCCCAGATCTTGCTATCAGATAATGGGAAGAACTTCATCTCTGAAGTAGTGAAAAAACTTATGGACTTGATAGAGGTAAAACAGCTGTTCACTACCCCTATATACCATCATAAAACGGAAGTGTAGAATGAGTAAACGGGACATTAGCTGGGATCCTTAAGAAGATAGCAGTTAACTACAAGTTAAAGTAGGATATCCTCTTACCATCTGCACTGTTTGCTTACCGACTTAGCCACCACAGGGTCATTGGGATGTCTCCATTCAAGGCGCTCTACGTGAGAGAAACCACTTTACCTACCCTGTTGGCTCCAATAATTGCCAAGGATCACAAGATCTTACCCTTAGGAACTATCAGCAAGAGTTGTCTGATGAGCTCATATGCATACAACTAGAAGCCAGAAAGAAAATTAAGCACAGTATCCCAAAAGGGTAGAAAGACAGTCAGAGATGTACCAAACTGCCAGAATTTGGAGTCAATGATAAAGTAATGTTTTTTCACATCTGCAGAAGCCAGACTGAGTTGCTTCAAACCAATTTGGACTTGATCATCAACTGTACTTGCCAAGAGGGGCCATGAATACTCCATCTGAGATGATGCCACCAATATTGTGTTCAGCAGAGTCCACACTAGACACCTCAGATCCTACCCTTGGTCTTGTCCTGGAAGGGGTGGTGTTGCAGATTTGGCGCACCATGAAATTGTTAAATCCTCAACCTCTGGTAGAATTGAGGAAATACTGATTAAAGTGCAAGAATTGGTAAACCAAGACGAGTTTAGCTCCAAAAATGGCAATATTTGTTTGATGTCATGGTCACATGACATCATAGTGGGGACCAACCCCAAGGGTAAAGCTGGGCGCCAGGAGGCCCAGAAGGTGAAGTTCAGGCCCTCACTGGCCTTAGGCATACCCAAACCAACGCTGGGTACAATCAAAATATGCCCAGGTTGATACTAGTGGGGTGCCAGATGCCCAGCCCCTTACATCAACCCAGGTGTTGAAACAAAAGGTTCACATAATATATGTATATGGTTCAGTTCAGTTAGCCAAGAAACAGGTTTTTGAAACCCATTCCATTTATGAAATCACACTTTGAATCAAATTTAACTTCAATTTTGATTACATGAGTGAAGTCAGTTTTGGCGTATTCTACCAATTGTGATGGTAGTGTGTGCTTATCGGTGGGTCAGTGCTTGGGCCCACTTCAGTGAACCCCTTATTTCCCTGTCAAAGTTTAAGTATGTTTTTCCCGACCAACATTCCTTGTTGGTCAACTTCACAATAAACAATTTCCCCTTTTTACCATTTTAATTATGCTTTTTCTAACAATCCTGTGCACAAACCTCTTCGAGGAGGTCTCACGCTCCATTAACCTTGCTATTTTGGACACAGTAAGGTTATCACCTTATGCACCATTAATTAGCCCAGGTACCCTCCAACCTGGGATGTTTACCCCTTCTCTACGTGTTCACTGCGACAGTTTTGGCTGGTTACTTATTGCATTTCTTTGCTTGAGTTATTATTGCTCCAGCGCCCTCTGCTGGGCTCTAGTAGATTTAGTATTAACAGCTAGTTTCCTTGCATTGTCTTTGTGAACCATGCACCACCACGCTTGAAACAGGAGAGTTATAGACACTCTCCTTACATTTGAGTAACATTGAGAAGGAACAGAATAATTCAGGTGATGAACGGTGAACAAAAAGGAAAACAATTGATATTAAAGAAAAACAGTGCCATCAAGCAACCAGGAAATTAATTCAACTGATGGTAATGAAGATTTGGACTCCACCAAAGTGCACAGAAGCTATGGAACCAACAATACTGATACCAAAGGCTTCACACACCGCTGCAGTGCACAAATTCAGGGACTTGAGAAAAGAAATGCCCAAGAGAGAAATCAATGGAAGAAGATACTGTTCTGAAGTTTTTTAGAAGATACAGTATCTTCTCAATCCAATGTTCACTTATCCACTCAAAATAAATTTTACATTTTGATTCTTTGATATAAAGTATATAGATACTGTTTTTATCTTATATAAACAGTAAAAACTTTTCTTTCTCGTTGCAAACACTTTTGCAACCTATTCAATATAAGACTAAATCTAGTTTGATAATCTCACAGAGGAGATTAGTCTGCGCCCATGTCTGGGAGCAGTTGGGCAAGCAAGGCAAGAGGAGCAGGTGGAAGGCCCACGGCCTCCAACATTTGAAAACGCCCCGGAGAATCCAGCGGAATAGACAAAAATCTAAAAAAACTGGCAGTCACAATTTCCCCAGAGATACTCGCATGGTAATCAAGTTACAACCAGTACATCAACACGCCACACTCCCAGCCACTTTCGTTGGTGGAATTCAGAGTCCATGTGTATCTGGACATCCAAAAAAATGGCCTTATGGGAAATTTTGTGAAGATGTACACAAAATTTTTCTGACCACAGTGTACGTTGCACCTCACTCCATGTCATGCGGATGGCTGGACCTAGGTTTTGAAAGCAAAATAGCAGCAGATGAGGCTGCAGTGGTGCACATAGTGGTTGACCTCCCCGAAGGGCAATGGGTCATTGAAATCAAATGCACCAGATGGATAAAATCAAACCAAATTTTCCTCACATTTGACTTTTTGCCTACTACGGTAAAACGTGACATTTTGGAGCAACACCTGAAAGATGATCTTGCTGTATACGGCGAAATACAATCTTTCAAAATGCAACATTTCATGCTGATGCCACACCTGTGCACCGGCAAAGCCATTGCAGTTCTGACCCCAACTGAGGAGATTGTGAAGGACCTAACCCAGATCCCGCACTCCACCTTTATTGACATTGCAGGGCATACCACCCACCCATTCCAGGTAACCGTGGACAGCGCGCCCCCCATTTACACCCACTGTGATGCATTCAGCCATAAGGCGCATGCAAGCACCAAGGAGGCTTTCCTGTGAGGAGCACAAGGCTGCTACCTATTGGTAAAGCCCATCTCCCCACAGGAGTGGAAGAAGGCCAAGCAGGCCCATAGGGTCGCGGCCAAGGAAGTGGCCAAGGCCACCACCACCATCTCACACTCACAACGCCTGGAGGACATGGAGACCTTTGTGGTGGAAGCGATTCAGGAATCCATCACCCAATCAGATTGGGAGACCCATGCCAAGCGGGCCACTCAATCTGAGGATCTGATGGAAGATTTGATCTCACCCAATTGCTGCACCCAAGCTCTGGTCAAAACTGACTTGGGACCTATCCCAACTGAAAAAAAAAAATTTTTGCCCCACTTGATGGTGCACCAAACTTATCCGCACTGCAAAAAATTCGTCCAACGTCGGAAAATAAAAAGTGAAGGCCAAAGCCAATGTGACTCTTTCTGCAAAAATTAACAAAAACCCTGATAGTGTTGCTGCTAACACCCGCGCTGCTGTGAAAGCCTGTGGGGACCTTGAAGAGGCTGGTGGGCCCGGGGCCCACCCCTCATACCTAAGGTGCAATGGGAAACCTTCACTCTAGGGATGCTGAATATTGCCAGACTCAAGGCCTCCCCGTCCTGGGCTAGGAAACTGAGTTTTTTACAACACAATTTACCCATGGATATCCTGGCCATCCAGGAGTCCCACTGTCCATAAGGTTCTGAGGAAGCTTGGAAAACAATGCTCCTCCCATCCCTATCCTTTTGGTCGAAGCACTGTGGGGTGCTAAAGTAAGAAAAATAATTTTTTCAAATTCACATCCTCAGAAACATTCCCAAATGGCTGAGTGCTCATCGTCACCTTCTCATGGGCTGACGTTGCACATGCAATTGTCAACATCTATGCCCCAAACGGTGCACATGAGCGTCAGGAATTTTTCTTGTTGGTCAAATCCCTCCCGCTACCCTCTGATTCTTTCCTAGTTGGTGACATGAACTGTTGGCTAACCTCACCAACAGACTGGTGGCTGCCCTCACCCCATGCCCCACAGGGTCATGTAGACTATGCATTCTAAAAGCCACCCTTGGGTAATGGATGCACTGCTGCGACATGCCCCACTGCTCAAAAACATGACGCGTCCCCACATCCACAATGGCCAATTAAGGTCCATGACCCGCATTGACCTTATTCTAACACTGGCGAAATTCCAACCCCACATCTCCCACTTCAAAACAATGAAAATGGAATTCTCCGACCACCGACTGGTCTCAATAACATACCACTTACCCGTCACAGTTGCAAAGGCCCCACATTGGTGCAAAATCCGCCCCCCCCTGAGCTCGCGTCGCCAGGATTTTCCATGTGGGTGGAAGAGGCAACTTTGGCAAAATTGTTTGTTGCACCGTTTTGTGTGGACCCCATTTCCACATGGGCAACTTTCAAAGAGGACACCATCCGCCACTATCGCCATCTCTCCTCCAGATGCTCACGAGCCACATTGGCAGTTATCTCATGCACTCTGACAGAATTGGCCCACTTGGAGTCCAACATTCCAGCCACAGGATACAGCCCTGCATGGGGCTGGAAGTGGGCGGAGGCAGCCGCCCACCTCAATGCACTCGAAAGGCAACACAAACATCAGGTTTGTGTCCAATACAGGGCCACATGCATCACTAAAGGTGACAAGTGCACTGCATACTTCTTTAAAAAAAAGTTTGCACCACGCCAGAGCGTGGCCTGCACACAGGTGCAAAGATTGGACAATTCCATTGCAGACACACCGGCTGAAGTGGCAATCAAAATGAAAAAATATTACTCTGAGTTATACCAAGCTGAACCAATTCAGCCAGCCAAAATGGCAGAATTTCTTGACTGAGCTCATATCCGCAACGTTCTCTGATACCCAGAAATAATGAATTTAATTACTCCGAACAAATTATGGACAGCCATTTGCGGTGTGCCAAACTGAAAATGCTTAGGCCCAGATGGCATTCCATATGAGTTCTACAAAAAATATTTCAAATATATATCCCCATTGCTGCTAGCCTCACTTAACCAAAGCCTGTTGGAAACGCGCCTTCTACCAGGAGGACATGAGGCCTTTACTGTCACACTCTTAAAGAAAGGGGATAAGCTTGACTTAGCCAACTGGCGCCCCATTTCTCTAACAAACACAGACACCAAAATTTTAACAAAAATCATGGCTAACCGTTTAGGGACTGTAGCATCTGCCACCATCTCCCCAGAACAATTCAGTTTTATCCCCAGAAGGTCGATTTGGGATAACGTGCACTCAGTGGCTAATGTATGTCAGTCCAAAACTCTGGGGAACTTGTATTCCTGGACCAACAAAAGGCCTATGATAGAGTAAACTGGGAATACCTTAGGGCCTGCCTCCATCAATTCCGCCTACCCCCCACTTCATAAACTGGGTGATGCTGCTCACGGAATCTGTGACAATGGCAGTGCGTGGCCCAGGCTTCCTAACGGAAGTAGTCCGCCCTCAAAGGGGCCTGCGACAAGGGGACCCCCTCAGCCCACTCTTATACAACTTCAGCCTTGACCCACTACTGCGAAATGTGAATGCCCAACTCACTGGGGTCCATGTGCCAGGCCAAACCCCAGTCAAGATGATGGCATTTGCAGATGATTGCGTGGTGGGGGTGTCTAGTAACAAAGATGCACGCGCGCTTGAAGCCCTCATCCAGGAATATTCCTGGGTAAGCAACGCGGCACTGAATGCCTCCAAAACTAAAATCATCCTCCTTAGTCAGTTTCAGAACTGCTGGGCCCCAGCAATTAGTTCCAAACCTGGCCCATCTGCTCGCCCACGTCCACGCCTTACTAACTCAACACACACCGCTCCACTGGTGCTCCCCTTCATGCCACGTCCTACCATAGGACTGGTGCGCCATCTGGGCGTGTGTATGGAGGCAGGCGGATATGCGTCAGCAGTAATGGAGTGCCATATACTGGACAACGTGACGAAGCAAATCGCCTCTCTCAGAGCCCACCCTACTACCCTCACTGGCAGAGTTGTTCTTGCCAACTCTATGCTCCTATCCAAAGTCTGGTTCGGAGCCCATGCCATCCCCTTCTCCCCAAGCTTCTTCAAATCCCTGTATGCTTTGCTGCAAGGATGGCTTTGGTCAGGCCGCCCTCCACCAGTATGGCTAGAGGTCATGTTTGGCCCTCATCATCAAGGTGGCATGGGCCTGCTTGACTTCAAGGCCCATGCTGCCAAGATCCTGGGCACCTGGATCGCGGCTGTCACTGCTCCTACACTCCCATCCCAACACTGGTCCCGCGCGGCCCACTCCAACTTCTCTCAAGCCCTGGGCCTCAACAATCCATCAAACCCCGACTCCCTGATGAAATACCTCGCATCACACACATCAGCCACAGGTCCTCATGGGACTAAAACCCACTACAAATGAATCCTACTCTCCATGAGAAGCGCAGAGTGGAGAATTCATATTAGTGGACATATAACCTGATGAGGCCGCCCCTCTCCTCAGTTCACACAAGAGGTACAGGGGCTACCCATCCATGATGGCGTGATCCCCATTCGACCCCATGTCCTATCCAGGGTGGACTACCTGGACATGATGGACATCCCTTCTTCCACTGAGACCCAAAAGACTATCTGGAAATACGCACACCATCCTCTGTTGCAGCCTTAAGTCCGCTCCCATGTGTGGCGCTGCCTGAGGTGGGTGTATCATACAGCTGAGCGCTCTAACGCTTTACACTCATCCTGTGTCAGGTGTGGCCAGTATGGAACGCTGTTCCACCGCCTGGAGAAGTGCCCCACCTCTAAAGTGATATGGCGCGAAGTCCAACGTCTGCTGGGCCAGGATCAAACGCATCCCTTCAGTCTGTCAAGAGATATGTTTGCTTCATCAATGGCCTCCCCCTTCCACCCTCCCTCCATGCTCTGGTGGTTGCAATCGCCATGTGGACTATCCACACGATTGTCTTGGATGCCATTGCTGGCTCCATCCCCACCCTCCCAGAAGCTGTCCACAGATTCTGGTCTCATTTGGTGGACCACTTTTAAGCGTGGATGTTTGGATATCTCCCACTGCGTCGCTGACAGCTGGTCTCCTCCTGGTTTCCAGTCTGGTTCATCAAATCAGACCCCTTCCTCCACACGTGCTCAATAGTGGCTACGGCCCCTTCACACGTTCCCTCCCCCTCCCCATAAGTGGCGTTCCTGCTGGCAACAAGAGATAGCATCACTTCTCTGGGGTGCCTCCCCCGGTACTAAGTTTATCTTTCCTGAGTCATATTCGGAAGTGTCCATCCCATGGTCAGCCTTCCCCACAATAAATTCAATTCTTATATAAACAGTCTATTCTATAGAATCTTAAGTTTGTCCTTTATCTTTAATTACCAGTAACCAGTCTGGGATTAACCTGTTTTGAAGAAGACACTTGTTTTTAAAGAAGGGCTCCTTGTAAGGTTAGGCTTGCAAGGAAAGAGGTTGAGATAAACTCTGTTGGGTAAAGAAAAGATTCCAACGCACACAGGATTATTTCTAAAGAAGATGCACAGTTGGTGTGCAAGTGTCAAGTTTACAGCTCTCTCAGGAAGTTTAAGCTTAGCTGGTTAGTGTCAGATCTGTGCAACCAATTACCCCTTTTGACGCCCCAAGTTTAAAAACCCCAGAGTTAAGCGAGCAGAACCCAGGGTGGTGAGAGTTCTCAAAATCATGCTTGTACTGATGCCCAAAGAACTGCGGCCCTCTTAAGTTACACTAGAAGTAGAAGCTCACTGTTAGTTGAGAAGTGCTGCATTATGCATCCAAATGGAGAATCACACACCCTTATTAAATATAGTATCCACAGCAGTACAACCACCTAAATTAGGAGCATCTCTACTCTTTCACCTCTTTACCTTATATCTAGTGTCTCTTATCTATTATCTCTTGCAGAGGCCTTTGCGGCTTTAGTTACTTCTGTTAAGATCCCCACTGATATTGTGGTAAGGGTTTTTAGAATGCCATGGATACAACTGTAGGCAGAGATACTTCAAAGGATCCCCTCCCAATATTAATGGAAACAGTTTTCTCTTTAGCATTTAATTGGGGAAGACCCCTTTAGAGAACCATATCCTTAATGACAGCTGTCATCTTCTCAAGCATCAACGCTTCCCCAAGCAAGCTCATATCTGTTGAAACCATCACACCTATCCTTTCAAAGAATAATAAGTTATGGGAAACTTTTGCCTCAAATTACAGTGGTATTTTCTTACAATCAAGGCCTTCAGAAGATAATGCAATTATTGTTGTTGACCCCTTTTTTACTCCATCAAAGAGGATCTAATTGTATCTCTGAATTCAGGGAGTCCAGTTTTTAACATCCAATCAAGTAGCCCAAGTAGAAGCTCTTGTAAGGCATGAGCAGGAAACTTAAACTCTTAGCTAGAACTTAAGTTCTATTTCTACCTTGCTGATTCCATCTATCTCTCAAAAAACATGAAATTTACTCTGATGTGTTAGGCCCTGGGTCTCTCTCCCCCAAAATGAAAATGAGCATGCTGCAGTTTTAATCCTTTGTCCTAACATGTCTTTTGACCAATAGGACCTTATTGAAAGCCTCCTGGAAAATACATAATATAACCCAAGGGCTACTACAGGGCCTCTTTTTATTATGCGCTTGCACCATTTTTTGCTGCCCTTTCAGTTTCTGTGATAATTAAAGAACATGCATACTTTTTATTTATTGTTACTTTTATAGTAGAGGTGCAAGGTTACAGAACAAGCACTTTTAGACATAAGAGAAGCAGGAAACTTTATGAATATAAGAGTCGCTTAAAAATTAGACCTGGACATTGAGATAGCTCTTCTATACTAGAAGCATCCTCAGAACTAATGACCTGGTATACTGTCCAGCGTACAGTGCAGTTCTTCATTCACCAATTTTGCTTTTGTGACCACTTTCAGTGGTGCCAGATTCTGTACTACATAATCATGGGTTTATGCTGATGACATTTCCAGCAGGTAAATATCAACTTGAATATCAACCAACCAGTAGTTTGCCAATAGTAGGTGTTGGGTTTCCGCCTGTTGCGCTCACATATGCTAGCATCAGGAATCTTAAGATAGTAGCTGATTGTAAGAGGCTTCCTTTATTTCATTCATTGAGAGGACTAGGGATTCAAAAGATGTAGCAATGGATGAGACTTTAATCATTAGAATTAGCTTATACTAGATAGTAAATAAATAATATAAAGTATTCACTAAAAAGTATGTTTATAAAAAATAAGTCAGTACTATTTATAGTACTGTTTAAAAAAAAAGGAAATCATGATTCACTGGAATTGTAAATAGTAATTTATTGATCATTCTTCATTCCTAAGTGGTTTTTCCATCATCACTTCCCACCCATAAAATCAGCTAAGCTTCTTAATCTCTTTGTGATAGTTTTGTAGCACTGTTAATGGTAAAAACTCAAGTAGGAGCTCTTTCAATAACTCAAGTTTAGAGGTCTACATTGCTTGCTTTCAGAAGGAACAGCTGATGAAGATATTGTGATCCTTGGTCCATTTATGATGGAGTCTTGTGAATGTGACCTCAGAATTAGGTAAAATACTTTCAAATATAACCAAAATGCTTATCAACCATATTTGGAGTAATTTAAGTAATACCTCAAATTTTAAGCCTAAAATTTTTAACATAAAATTAAACCTCAATTTAGAGCTTATGGGACTATTTGAGTGTCATGATATCAAGATCCACACTTTAGTATCTGTTGATCTCCCTGGGACAAGGTTTCCACCCAGCATAGGGAGAATCCTGACAGTAGGCACAGTGGGTAATTTCAGTTATTAAAACTCATACCTAAAAAGCCTCACTTATCTCAATCTCTCCCACTGAGCAATCCACTATGAGCTTCCCTTCAGGATTTTTCCAACTTTTTATTCCATATAAGGACGTTTTTGAGATAAGTCTAGAAACTCATCTCCCACCCCCTTTTCAAAAATGGCATATCCTTTCAAATGACAGTACACCAATGAAAACAACTGTCCTATTTATCTGCCTACTGAGGAGAAAGACAGAGCGGTTGGAATATGGTTGGATGATATGCTATAAAAGGATAATTTTCAAATAAAGTATTCTCTAATTGCCTTACCAGTAGTCTTTGCTCAGAAAGCTGATGGGACCTTATGGCTCTGTGTCAACTATGGCTATGTAAACAATGTAACTGTTCAAGACCTGTATCCTACCTTCCCCAAATAGATAGAAGACCCATATTCCTTTTACTGGAACAAACCACTTCCCAGGCCAATGAAAAATCCAGAGTACTTTCATAGCTTGACCTAGTCAATGCCTTTGACCAGGTGAGGGTTATAACAGGCTAAAATTAGCTCACAGCCATTTGGACCAGGTATAAGATCTATAAATCTAAAGTGATGCCTTTTTTGCTATAGAACGCTCCAGTGATGTTCCTACTCCAATTGATGATGTTCTCAGCAATCTCCAGTTTACATGTGCTGTTGCCTATATTGATGACACTTCAATACATTCCTCAATTTATAAATAGCATGTCAAGGATTTATTACTGTAGTGGCAGACCTTCACAAGGTGAGTCTCTTTGTAAAGCTGTCCCAGTGAAAGTTCTTTAGGGAGAAAGTAACTTTCTTGAGGAACATAGTCATCAAAGATGGATATGCTGTCCCTCCATGTAAGTTGGAGGCCATCCAGCCTTGGCCTGCACCACTAAAAACAGCTTGAAGCTTCCTCAGTACTTTGTTTTCGTGAAGTTCTTCTCATCCCCACTCAGCTGGCCACTCCCCTCCACTCACTAACATGTAAAAGTTTCCAATCAGATGTCCTGACAAATACCAAAATTTTTTTGAGGCAATTAAGGAGGTTTTACTGTCAGCAACAGTTTTTCATCGCGTTGACACATCTAAGATCTTCATTATGGCATGTGATGGTTCTGCAGTTGATGTGGGAGCAGAGTTATTATAAGAGCATGAAGGGTCAGAATATCCTGTGGTGTACTTTACTGAGAAATTTATCTTTAAGGAACAGACATGGATGATTTACAATAAAGAACTGGTACCAGTTGCTTGGTCACTTACCCAATGGAAATTCTTCTCCAGGGGGTGAAAATGAAGTCATTATGCATACTGACTATAAATCTCAATTGTAATATCATAAGCCAAAGATGCTGGCCCATCACAAGCACATATCTACTGGGATCTTTGTACTTATATTCAAAATATGAGTTTATTAAGAGCCCATAGAATTTTATGATCAACAGTTTAAGCCGCACCTGTCATTAGCTTAATGGTCCAGATGAGGCCCTGTCTGAGCTCACCACATTTTGCCCCTTCCAAGATCATTCTATGGCACCAGTCACAATATCTTATTCTGATATGGCTTTAAATACTCCCATACTTACTTGAGTCTTAGAGAATCATTTAGTTGCCCTGAGGAATTGGGATTTGTGAAAGACCTGGATACTAGAACTTGCAAGCGCTCCATTTATTCATTATAGGATGGGTAATTTTATTTTATGGCAGGATTAAGCATAACCTGTCCTACGCACACACATTATTGAAAACCACTATGTTTAACTTTGCTGTAGGCCACTCTTGTTTAAAAGATGTGCTGAACCTGTCAAGTGGACATGTAATTGCCTGTGTTTTTAAGTACATTCCAGGGTGGATATCAAGCTGAATCACCAGCTCTCACTCCTAATATATCAATTAAAAAAGCCTTCTTTACCCACTGTATCAAACTAAAGGTCCCTAAACATCAGTCTAGTAGATTTCATAGAGGCATTTTCTGTCAATATAGTGTATATAACTCTCCAAAACCCCAGCGTGGTGGCGCTTGGTGCACAGGACCAACCAAGGGAACTAGTAGTCATCATTATAATATAAATAGCCCAACAGAGGGTGCTTGAACTAAAGAGACTCAGGGTAAGGGTGTTAGGTATAGTAATATTAATAATAAGTTGAACTTTTTTCACAACTTGGCTGTGCACCAGAGGGTAGTTTATAACCAATTTTGGTACAGGGTTAGAGTGCACTGGTGACTGGGTTTGGAGGGAACCTGTAGAACCAGCTGTGTACCTGAGGCTTTAGTGAATATAGATAAAAGAAATTGGCTAACACAATGAAATATCTCCTTGAAGAGGTCCGCGTACAGGTGCACCCAAGTCAACATATATAAAAATGTAAAATAATGGTATTTTTATTGGGTAAGATGTCCAACGAGAAATGTTGGTCTCAAGCAATGATACTTAAGCTAACTCAGGAGATTTTGGATCAGCGGAAGTGGTACTAAGCCTTGGCGCACCAATAGGTGCACACTTCCATCTGAAAGAGTCACATACCTCAAAATCAACTTTACTCAGGTAATTGACTGAAGTTGAACCCAACAAAATCACAATTTCATAAAGGAAACGAATTTCAAACCCCCATTCCCTAATTAATTGAATTGTCCCATTATTGTTTAAATTGAAACTCATTTGTTTTAACCATTGGGCCAAAACGGGGGGCTGGGCTTTAGGCACATCACTTGTGACTACCTGGGCATACCTAGCCTGTGCCCAGCATTGATCCAAGGTGTGCTTGAGATCAGAAAGGGCCTGAAGTTTCACCTTTTGGACCTTCTGCCGCCCAGCCTTATCACTGCTGTAGGTACCCTCTATAAGGTCATGTAAACATGACATTACCCTCTCCTCTTTTTTGGCTCCACCCCCCTCCAGGGGCATTTGCCAAGGAAAAGTTTTTGTGGGCTGAGGCCTACTTCATAGCAGCAACGGCGTGGTTAAATTTTGATCCTGCAGCCTTAGGGAAGCGCTCATGGAATGCTACAAATAAAATTTTGGACATGAGTGCAATTGCATGCTGGGACCCAACTGTTCTCCGCCGTATCAAATCTCTCCAGGATAAAAGATACTCAAGTCTTCTTATTACCCAATGAGAGGCTACAATCTCCTCCACTTCCCATTCTGGTTCCCCATCCATGAGATAAGCTTCAGGAGTCTCTGGAGGGGGGCCCTCAAACAATGTGAGCTTGCTTTCATGGAATACTGAAAAGATTTGAAACAAGTGGGGAAGATCCAACTGGTATGAAGCATGGCCTACTTTTTTGACAACACGGTATGGCCCAATCCTCTTTGGTCCCAGCTTTTTTGCATAATTGTTTGATATGGATGTTTTTAGCATCCAGCATCATGAGATTTCCTTCCTTGTATGCAGATTCACCCATCACTTACCATCAGCATGCTCCTTGTAATCCTGCATGGCCGCATCTAGATCTGTGCTCACCCCTTGGTGTACTTTCTTGACTATTTTGCAAAGTCCACCACCGCTTCCACCTTGTATCCACAACTGGGCTCCATGTTGAAGGCGGGATTGAATTCATAGTTAGTGAAGAAGGGTATACAACCAATTGATGCATGTTGTGCGTTGTTATAACTGAATTGGGCCATGATGAGATGGGAAACCAAATCTGAGTGACCTGCAGCAGTGTAACACCACAAGAACTGTTTCAAGGCACTGGTTCACTCATTCTGTCTGCCCATCTGATTGGGGGTGATAGGCAGTTGAACTGCAGGGACAGATTTGCAGAGTCTTACAGAACTTTTCCTAAAAGACAGAGGTAAACTGGGACCCCCATTTGCTAATAATTTCTATAGGGACCCTGTGAAGAGCAAACACATGCAATATGAAGAGCGTAGCCATCTCTGCCACAGTGATGGTGGTTCTGCAAGGAATAAAGTGGGTGAACTTCATAAAATGGTCTAGCACCACCATGAAAGCATCATAGCCATCAGATACAGGAAATTTGACAATAAAATATACCAATAGGGAAGTCCAGGCCTATCAGCCTTTTGAACTGGTTCCAACAACCGTGATAAAGGCTGGAAATTAACTTTCATTTGGTTGCAGACTAGCACTCTGCAATATCTGATTACCTGAGCAGATAATCCCTTCCAATTGTAAGTGCAGCTAATAAGCTCAAGGGTCTTTGCCTTCCCAGGATGACCAACGGTAATTTCATTATGATGGTCCTGGATAATTTACAGGCAAAGTGGTCCAGCAGGAACCCATCGGTGCCCCTGAAACCACACCATCTAATTCTTTACATTTAATCTCTGGTAATATCCTCCTGATCTAATGCGCTCTTTGCAAGAACCATCATATATTTAGCTGACAAAGGCTAGGAAAGGACAACCTTTCTGAACATACCATATTTCTCTGCATTTTCTAGAGGAGCGAGCACTGGCCCATTGGCCAAGGAAGAGGAAAGTTAAGACACAATCCTACCCAGTGGAATCATAAAATGGGTATTATGCACCCCCACCTCCTTCTGATTGGGAGCTAGCACAGAACGATGGCTCAAAGCATCCACCAAACCATTCTCCTTTCCCTTTGTAAACTCACAAGAAAACGCAATTGGGAAAGGGTCTCATGCCAGCAGGTTTGCCATGGGGTTAATACTTGAGGTGCGCAGTAGTACAGTAAGGCACGGTGATCTTTATGTATGCAGAAGTGTTGGGATGAGCCATGCAAGTGATGATGCCAATAAGTCAGAACCTCAACCACTGCTAATAACTCTTTATTGTACATGGCATAGTTTAACTCTGGTAGAGACATCTTCCTAGAAAAATATTCCACCGGATGCTCTATTCCATCTTCACCTACTTTTAATAGGGCTGCCACTATGGCAAAGTTGGAGGCATCTGAAGCAAAATAAACTCTATATTGGGGTTGACATGGCAAAGAATGGAATCAAACAGCAACATACACTTTACTGCTTGGAAGGCATCCTCCAAAACAGGGAACCACTGAAGTACTTTTTCCCCACACGCCTTATAAAAAGGTGTGGCAACTTCAGAAAGGTTTGGTGTGAACTTCTTAAGGAACGTACACAGCCCCAAGAAGCTTCTCAATTCCTTAACTGAAGTTGGAGTGGCCCACTTATAAATTACCTTCTCCTTGTCTGGAGTTATCATGTGCCCTTGGTCAAGCATGGCGTTGCCCAGAAAGGTAACCTGAGACTTATAGAGCTCACACTTACTGATTTTCAGCGTAAGATTGGCAGCCCCAAACGCTCCACCATCTGCCTAAGGTATACTGCATGGGACTCATTGTCAGGGGAAAATACCAAAATGTCATCCATATAAGCTACCACGCATACTCCCATCAGGTCCCTTAAAGCCACATCAATATGAAGTTTAAAGATAGCAGGGGCATTTTTAAGCCCAAAGGGCATAACCCAAAATTAGAAGATCCTTTTTCTGGTATGGAATGCGGTCAACCACTCCTGACTCTTCTTGATACATATCTGATTGAACGCATTTATACAATCCATCTTGGAGAAGACTCGTGCCTTCTCCACATAGTGTGCAATCTGCAAGTCCAGGGGGATGGGATGTAAGTCTGGTACAGTGATGTTGTTGAGATTTCCATGATCTATGCAGGGGCATAAGGTACCATTGGCCTTCTCAACAAAGAGAAGTGGGGAACATGCAGGGGAGGTTTGCTAAAATAGCACCTTTGGCTAACTGCTCCTTAACTCACACATTCAAGGCCTCTTCACCCCATACTGTCAATGGATAAATTAGGGAAGACATATGCACCAAATCAACGGTGAGCTTAAACTTGCAATCAAACTCTGAATGATCTGGTAGTGCACTGCTGAAGCCACATCAAAAGAAGATTTCAACCCCTCCAAACAGGAAGGTAGAGGAACCTTCACATAGGGATTCAACAAAGGGGAAAGACTGAGAGTGTGAATATTGGGCCAGTGAACCAAATCGCAGCGAAAGGTGGCTTCAGCCAAAGGAACAACCAACTTGTGACCATTCTTCAAAGTAAGGGATAAGGTATTTTCTTCCAAGATAGTCCTGACGTCAAACTTTCGCCACCATTCCACACCAAAATAATGGGGTATAAGAGGTTTTTGATTGCTTGGAAATGGTCTATCAAAAGATAATTGTCCATTTGATAATCCACTAACCCTAGAACCTTCAGGGTGAAAATACCTTGAGAAGCCCCTCCACTAACCATACTATCTGGCAAGTGAATCAGCTCAAGGTAGTCAGCTAGATCTTGGTCCATAAAATTCTCAGAGGCTCCAGTATCCACCAAAATAGTAGTTCTGATTTTTTCTAAATAGGATGAAAGGGTAGCTGTCTGTAGAAAATAACACAAATGATCTTAATTTATAGCAGAAAACACCAACACTTCACCACCAAACGCTTCTTCAGGGTCTAACATTCACCCAGGGTATCTATTTGCATCAAAGAATGGAGAGGGATATTATTCACTCTTATAATGAGACCACATATCCCACCATATCTTCAGCAACTGCATAAACGTTTTTGTATTAAAATTGTAACACCTTCTTCTCCTCCTGGGTTCCACAGATCATTGTTGTGGTCAAGCGTGGTTTTTCTGGGGTGATTTGATACACTGTATGGAGTTCATATCTGATCCATATAGGAAGAGACATGTTTCAGGAGTATATATGAAAATGTCATTAAAAATGCATTTCAGGTCATGAATGACCCTATCCTCATTTTGATGATAGGTTGTATGACGTTATCCAAGGCCAACACCATCAGGCCCTTTGTCAATGATCCCACCTGCACCATCCAAATGTGGTGCCAAAGGAAAAATGATTTTTTATGTATATTTACATTTAATTTTGTGTAAAGTTAGGGAAGTATAACTCTTGGATTGTGAAGCGACATATCCATCAGGTATGGGCAAGAAGGGTAAGTACCTTCCAGTCAGAGGTAGCAAAAATAACGCCAAACTGCTCCAACACTTGGAAAAATGCAATAACAGTGGTGATCCCCACCATGGACATGGTCATTAGCTGGTACACACTGTTTTCACTTTGCTAAAGTCCCACACAGAAAAAGTTCATGCATGTAAAATAAAAGGTTGGTCATCTATTGTCAAGAGAGTGTATATAAGTCTCCAAAATTTAGTGTGGTGGTTCTTGGAGCACAGGACCAATGCAAGGGAACTAGTAGTCATCGTTACAATAAAAAAGCCCAGCAGAGGGTGCTTGAGCTAAAGAGACTCGGGTAAGGGTGTTAGGCATAGTAATAGTAATAATAAGTTGAACATTCTTCATATTTTGGCTGTGCACCAGAGGGTAGTTCATAACTAAGTTTGGTACAGGGTTAGAGTGCACTGGTGACTGGGTTTGGAGGGAACCTTTAGAACCAGCTGTGTACCTGAGGCTTTGATAAATATAAATAAAAGAAAATGGCTAACACAGTGCAAGACCTCCTTGAAGATTCCGCACACAGGTGCACCCAAGTCAACATATGTAAAAACGTAAAATAATGGTAGGGTTTATTGGGTAAGATGTCCAACAAGAAATGTTGGTCTCAAGCAATGATACTTAAGCTAACTCAAGAAATTTTTGATCAGCGGAAGTGGTACTAAGCCTTGGCGCACCAATAGGTGCACACTTCCATCTGAAAGAGTCACATACCTCAAAATTAACTTTACTCAGGTAATTGACTGAAGTTGAACCTGACCTGAGCTCACAATTTCATAAATGAAACGGATTTTAAACCCCCATTCCCTACTTAATTGAATTGTCCCATTATTATTTAAATTGAAACTCATTTGTATTAACCATTGGGTCAAAACAGGGGGCTGGCCTTTAAGCACATCACTTGTGAAAACCTGGGCATACCTAGCCTGTATCCAGAATTATTCCAATGTGTGCTTGAGATCAGGTAGGGCCTGTAGTTTCGCCTTCTGGACCTCCTGCCGCCCATCCTTATCCCTGCTGTTAGTACCCTCTATAAGTTCATGTAAACATGACACTTATCCTGTCAAAAAGGTTTTGATGCTGTAATGGTAATTGTAGATAAAATCACCAAGTTGGAATTGTTTATCCCATGAAACAAATTATCACAGAAGCAGAGACAGCATCTCTATACATAATCCAGGTATTATGGATTTTTATTCTTCCAGAAATTTTTGAGTGATTTTGGACCTCACTTTGAAGCCAGGATTTGACATACATTACTAGGATTACTTAAAACCAATCCTTGCCAATCTACAGCATATCACCCACAATCAGATGGACAAACAAAGAGAATCAATAAAGTCTTAGAGCAATATTTATGTCATTAATCCTCAGCCACCTAGGACACCTGAGCCACAGACCTTTCTGTGGTGCAATTTGCTACTTACTGCGCTGCACCATCCACCAAAGGTTCCTCATTTGAATCCACACTTAGATAATACTATTTTCAGTTTGGGCCAGAATTAACCTCAGCGGTTCCTGAAGCAGACTGCATAACAAATATTCACGTCACCAAAAATCTAGTACAGAAACATTTGTTGAGAGCCTTTAAAGATTACAAGAAGTTTGCTTATTGGAAGCGGTCTATAAGGCATTGCGTCTTATTGAGCTCTATTTTTATGCTGAATACCTGACACATAAATACAAAGGTCTTCACACTAAAGCTAGCTAG